>VZUI01046734.1:2500-15548 GCA_013401135.1 Cettia cetti
TCATTTAAAACTAACTTTTGGTCTGCCCAGTACATCTTCTCCTGCCAAATATTTTTGTTTCACTCCTGCTTGTGGAGTGAAATGTCACTTCCTTCAATGTCAGTTCAATTTGTCATGAGAGGGGTTCTCAGATGAGGTTGATCTCTTTTGCCATGCAAGTTCTGTAATACTCTTTCTGATTTTGGCACATAGTTAACACCCTCAGAGTGGTGCTGGGTTTGTTAGTGCTGAAGTCAGCACCAAAAGAAATATCACTGTGGTGATCAGGGATCAGAGCTGACCACCTGACTAGGAGAGGCTGCAAAGCAGTCAGGACCAGCCTGACAGGTTTTCTGAGAGTTTGCAGCAACAGTATCTGCTATTCTGCTAGAGACCTGCTACAGTCCAGGGTTTTTTTTTTTCTAGATTCTCATCTGCTAAATCTCTGGTTTCCATTTCGTCATATAAAAATGTGAGGCACCAAGAGATCAGTCCGTTTACCAAGCAAAGAGGCTTTTCACTACACTTAGTGCTGCAGAAGATGATTTGGAAAGCGCAAAAGAAAATCTACAGACACAGACCCTTTTCCAGTTTGGTACTCCAAGACAGATAGCTGCAGGCAACTAAGAGAGATGTGCTGAAGCCCATGTGGGCTTATCCTCAATCTCAAACAGAAGTGGTCTAGCCAGGCACACAACACTGATACAAAACTAGCAGAAGAGCCAACTTTCTTCTGTTCAAAGTCTCCAAAATTCATAAGCTGCATGACAGAAATAAAAGACCAAACTGTACATAGCAGGGCTTAAAGAATAGGGGGAGAAAAACCCTTTACACTTACGACGTTGAAACAGACAGGGTCCCATTCTCTGATAAGGGATTCACATTTACGAGCTGACCTTGAGCTCAGTGCACCCTCTGACAAAAGTCCATTCAGTGACTTCAGTTCCCCTTCTGGGATGTGGGAATGAATAATCCCCCCTTTTTTCCTTGGTGTCCTGTGCCCAGGCAAAGGAACTTATGAAAGAAAATAAATACATGAACATTCAAGCATACATGAGAGAATAGAAGTTTTATTATCACAGAGCCAAATGTAGTTACACATTGCTCAAGCAGCAAAAGTCCTCTGGTGAAACCCTGAGAATCTGCTGCCAAATTCTTCTGTATGTTGAATAGTTGTGGTGGGATTTCCAGGCTCAGCCCAAGCGTGATTACCTGGCACAGGTACCACTTCTTCCCATGCTTGTTTAATGATGATACCCAGGCCCTCCAGCCTGCAAGGCTTAAATATTTGTGTCTCATCACTACAATGAAGAACAAGAACAAACAAATAAAAGATTCATACAGGAACCCTGCACATCTGCAGGCTATTCTCCCCGGTATACATGACATTTCTGGTGATTCCACTTGAAGCAGTGTTAATTTTTGGTGTAAAGAATATATCTTATGCCCAGAATCTGTTTTGTCAGAGGGAGCAGCAATATCACCGTGTTTCCCTCAGGGACATCACTTTATCACCATTCAGAAAACAATTTTCCTTGTGTCAGGTCTGAGGCCATTATAAGAAATGCTTGGAGGAAAAAAATTCAAGATAGGAAAAATGTAAAATAGAGGCCAACCCCCAAGCATGAGGAGCCTGTGTAAATTGATGAGTTGAGGGATGTTGGTCAAATCTGTGATGTTTGTCAGACCTGTCTACACTTGGCCAGCCCTTCAGATCTACTGCTCAGGGGGCTCTACACTACCCATTGCCTCCACACATGGGATGCGGAGATCTCAGCTGTGGGGCAGGTATACACCTGTCTCATAAAGACATGGCCAAGACCTTTGTAGGCATAAAAAATTATAAGCCAATTTTTTTTTTTTTTTTTTTTTTTTTGTGATATTTCCCCTAGAGTTCCCATTTTAATGGATTTGGTGAGACTTGTTGCAGGTGGATGAAATCTCAGAAAGCAGTCCTCAAAGTTGTAGTTCCCTCAAGATCTATGTGACAGCAGACTCTGGAAATATGTCCCCTTTCTCCAGGGAAACATGGAGATGGGTATCACCTGCACTGTGGTTGGTGCTCAGTTTGAGACAGAGCCCCTGCAAAGGAGTTACTACAGCTCCTGGCATTTCTCAGCATTTATGAGGGGGGTGTTTTCTAGTGCAGCAGCACCCAAACTGCACCTGTAATTTACTTAGCTCTCCCAGAATGGTTGTTGATAGGCAGGAAAGAAGAAAGGCCTGTAGGTAGTTCAGATGGGCAATAAAAAGGGAATGGATAATTCTCATAAACCTCTTCTGCTGGTAAACACATAATTCAGACCTGAAGCTCATTTCTAGGTCTTTCATAATTCAGAAAATCCCCATATTGGAGACTTTGAGCTAGGACAAGTGTCTTGCACTTACACATTTGTAGTATACAGAGAAATCACTTAAGCTGAAAACCAGAAAATTTGAGAAACCAGAAGTGCAACGGAAGTGCCAGAAGGCACAGTCTTTAAACATTCCATAAAAGCAGAAAAAGAACTACTACTTAATTTCTATATTACTTGTTTTAATTCAAACAATAAACCACACTGATTTACGGTTCAGGTAGTCCACTTGTTCTTCCTTAAAGCAGCCACTTCAGTGAACAGATTTATAAAAAATCAAATCATTACAACTTTCTGAACCCTTGCAGTTTCTGATCTATTAGTAATCTTGGTGTGCAATAGGAAATATATTCCATCTGTAGTTAATGACCTTTGGTTCCTGCTGTGAACAAAAAGACAGAAAAAACCCCAATGTCACCCATTCACACTTAATATTTTCATAAATCTCCTTTGCCTAGAAAGGAAATGCTCTTTTATTTGTTTTTGTGAGGTTTTTCATTTTGCTTTGGTTTTGCTTTTGCTTTTGTTTTGGTTTTGGTTTTGTTTTGTGCTTCCCTAACTTCTTCAGGAAATGAGGAGTACTGCCTTTTCTGGCAGCACCAATTAAATAATCAGGTTTGTGGGAAATTACACAGCATCCTACATTTTTAATCCAGTTGCATGAAGCTATAGTCCTATGGTGTTCCCCAGCATGGGTCTGCTATTTTGTAAGAGCAGAGAGTGCAGAGCTGATCTGCTAGAGGCACTGTATATAATTGCATGCAGGTTAAGTGTTTTGCAAATTAGCTGTGCTTCATCATCCACTTTCATTTTACTGCCCGTTCAGGTTGGCATACCAAGTGTGCTGAAGGTGACTTGTCTAATCTGCAGCAGCTGGAACACTCTGCCATTCCCACAAAATGATTCCTTGCCATTTCCAAAGGAGGCCCATGGAGGCAGCTGTTCTGTCAGAAGCGACACATGGCACCATGGATTTTGTCAAGGAGCAACCTCCTCTGGGGCTTTATGTGAACCACTCACTGAAAGAGCATTAGGGCTTAGGAGGCCCATTTTGGATTCAGAACAGCACCTCGAGGTGTTTCTCTCTAGACTTCTGAAATTCACCTCCATCCTTCCCCAGGTCTCCCCAGAACAGCTGTGATGAGAATTTCTGCTGTGCGCTGGTAGGAAAACCCATACAGTGGCTCTTGTGGCTGACATTTCTCTGGACCTTCAGCATGTATTTCAGTGAGATAATGCAAGATGTGTGCTCTCTCCAGGTGTCCAAGGTAACAGGAAGAGATTATGTTAAGTGCTCGGTAAAAGGCATTTTCCATTTGCAACATTCAACTTCATTTAGCTGTAATGCATGAAAAAATTGACCCACGTGGGTGTTAATCTAGCCATTTAATTGTATCCCTGAAGTGTGAATGCGATGAGCATCATGGATTTTGGCACTGTTGACATTTCTTTTAAGCAGATGACAGTTTGAAAGGATGAGAGCGTATTCTTTTATCACTGCAACAGATAAATACACTACAGAGTGATTGAAACAGCTTTACACACTGGCAAGTGACAGAAGAGTAAGTGGTGGGGAAAAGGCACAAAAGGCAAGTCAAATTTAAATTAAAAAATGGATCACTAAATGTACAAGTGTTCTTAAAGCCTCTCTGATGAATTCACACTCTGAATAACTGGTGCAATTGACCCACAATTGTCCATAAGAAAATCACAAGACTCTTAAAGATTCCTCAGAAGTGTCTTTAAAACTGTGGATCTTGGTCATGTACAGTGGGAAAGCCAAAGTGAGACAATAACCCCTGGTAAAGAACAAGAAGGGTGGCTCTGAAAGGGTGGGGTCTGATGTTCCAAATTATGCCCTCTCACATTAGTGTTTTAGAAAAGCATTTTGTTTGTTGCTCTGGGAGTAGCAGTACTTTTAGAAAGCCAGTATAGTGCTTTCTGGAATAGCAAAACCTAAGAAGTTTCTAGAAACAGACTTTTTTTCATGGTCAGAAGCAATATTTCCCAGAAGTGGGCTGCATTAGAAGCAGACAGGAATGGGTAAGAAAAGCTCTGGTGAGGATCAACAGGACTGCAGAAAACATGAAACCTGTGATTTTAAGGGTCTTGGCTTGCTGACGGAAATTGCCAAAGGAATATTTTTCCGAGACTCTAAGATTTTCAGCAAGAGATTTTTGTCATTGACAATATGTTTTCTCATGCCCCTAAGTTATCTGAGTAGCTACCACCGAGTGAGAAACTCAGCTGAGACTGTAAATTGTGGAAGACACAGGCACCTTTCGAGTCACCTGGAATCAGGCAGATGAATTTCCATATTTATCAACCTAGACAAGCAAAATTAGCTGCTCGATCAGGAAGGTGCTTGGATTGAGAATCTATTGTAACCTTTCATATCTCAGGTTCTATAACTGTTGATTGTTTCCTCCTTGTGTACTTTTAGGGTGCCAAAACAGAGTTTAAATGCAGATAATGGTAATTTAATCTCATGCAAGCACCTGTCTAGCATACATGTATGTTAACTTATCACTGGCTATCAACTACCTGTCAGATAACTTGGCAGAGTGAGAAAATCTATTACTAATTGAGCAATAGGCTTCCAGAAAGCATTAACATGGGACCCTAGAAACAGTAAATGTGAAAAATGCCATCTGCATCTAAAAAAGCTTGTGGGGTTTTTTGTAAGAAATTTTTTTGAGGAAGTGATAAATATAAGGACATAATTATTGAAAATGTAAAATTATTTCTTCACCCACTTTATGAATATATTATTCCTCCCTATCCCCTATAAAAAAAGACCCTAAACCCCTGGGGAGAGAAACAGAAATGCTAACAACATTACTCTATCAGGCATGTAATCAGAGGGGATCTTTCTTCTCTCTTGCCACAGATAATAAATTATAGAAGTTTTTGGGAACCTAATTATGTCACTGAGCAAACACTAACATGACAATATTAATGTTTTCTTCAAGCTAACATGATTTTGTGAAACCATTATTTTATTTTAAAAGTACTGCAGAACTCAACTCTGGTCTATTTTTAAAATGATAGATTAAACAGAAAATTTGTAATTAAATACTATCCTGGTTGCTTTGCCACAAAAAGACAAAAGACCAAATGTCAATTTAAAATTAAACTCATAGAAGCTGAGTAAACAATAAGGGGATGTATCACTAAGCAAATTATAGCAGTGCAGATATGTAACAGAAATCCTGATTATCTTTTTTATTGTTGTTAAACCACTAGGCAAATGCAACTCCATCATACTGTGTTTCATGATAACACTTTTGAAGAAATTAAGGCAATAAAAGCATGTAAGTTTATGCTTACTATGTATTCATGAAGATTTAATGGCTGCTGAATTCAGATTTGAAGCAGTTGCAGGAAAGGCCTCAGCACTGTGATACTCAGTGCTGCAAACCCTCAACTTCCAGTACTCCAGAGCAGGAGTCAGTGATGCTGTGCCAGCCCAGCTAGGGACTGTCACTGTTGGACATGAAAGGAAGAGCTCGACTGCAGGTAGAAAAAGATCAGAAAGGTTTTATTTTTAATTTCACACAGCCTTGCCCTGCTTTTCAGTCTTCAAAATTGGAGTCAGAATTTTCTCACATATTCTCACATAAAGCAAGCCATGTTTTTCAGAATTCTTTATCTTGTTTACATTCTTTTCTGTAGGAGGGACAATTCATGGACACTTTCTAAGACCAGTGGAATTGAAGAGGTTGAACCTCAGTCTTCCAATGTAGTCTCTTTTCTAGAAATATATATAAGCTGAAAGAAAAACTAAACTTTCTCTTTTCCTGCTCCGACTCCACTGTGGTCTCTGCGTCACTCTTGGGACGGTAATGCACCAACACAGCCCTTTTATAACATGCTGCACTAAAGAACCATAGGATTGGTTAGTAAAGACAACACTCCTCTTCATTGGTTAAATAATAGAAACAACATCTGTGAAAGGGTTGTTATGATAGCTTAGAAATATTATGAAAAAAAGTGCTGTTTACATATAGTGTCCTTGAAAGGAATAAACTCTCTCATAGAAAGAATCAGCCACTAACAGGCTGAAAATTTCACAAACTCAGAAAATCAGACCCACAAGGGACGTGTTTCCTTCCTGCTTACTGCTCTCATGGCATCCGCAACACCCACCTTACCAAGGAAGGAGAAACTTAAACCAGTCCCAAGAAAAAACTAAGAGCATGTTGCTGCTGGAAATTGTGAGACTGCCTTTCAGATGTGGGTGTTGTCCTGAGAACTGTCTCAAGCCAGTATGTGCAGGTAGGCTGAGGACTGTCACAACAAGAGACATGCTCCTGTCTCCCAGGCCCAGGTGCCTCTGCCAGGTGGGACTAAAGGCCAGGAGTTGCCTCCTTCATGCTTTCATGTTTCTAACCATGTAAGAGCAGACCCCTCTGTTTTCCTGGTCCTCTGCAGCATAGCTTCCATCCTGAACATTTTTACCTGAGGAGGAAGGAGTGGGGCTTCTTTTTCACCACAGAAGCATATCTATACCAGTAGCAAATTAGATACTCCAAACAAAGGTTTCAATTATTTTCAGGGCCAGGATAAATAAGAATTTGTATCATCTGGTTTCTAAGATGGTGCATTTGCAGCAAAATAAAAGTATCCATTGCCTCCGAGTCCTACTCTTCATCTGAGTGAATGGAAGGTTGCCAGTGCTGCTGAGACATCATGGGAGTATGCCAAGCAAGCCAGGCTCTTCAGCAGCCTGTGATGGGGGCATCTGTCAAATATGTAGGTGGGCTTTTAGTTAAGTGCACCCAAGATGGTGACATTTGTCAGTGTATGCAATAGTAAAGCTTCAGGTAAACAAACTTGATATGGAAAAATAGGAGAGTACCATTAGGTGCCTCAGGAAGGGTGATGTCCTAGGTTAAAATGTAAGATGTGCCCAAAGTATGTATTCTATCACCATCTCCATGAGCTGTTGAAACCAGGTGGGGCAGTGTTTCCCTTATCTTCTGCTAATGGCTCATCAATGCCTTGCCACATGACTCATAGATAACGCCCCTGGGAGCTATCTCTGTTTAATGGGCCATCAAGGACCCATCACATGACTCATAGAATGATATCAGCCCATTGTGAGTTGCTCCACCCAGGGGGAGGAGCCAAGCATTCCCACCTGGATATAATCCATGGTTTGGGACAGTACAGGAGTCCTTTTCCCCACTGGATTCCCAGAGGACAAGAGCTACCAGACCTTTTCTATAGGATTACTGCTTTGACAAGACCATTTCATCTGGACTTCTACTATCACCCTAACAGGGTATCAGGTAGTATTCTGACTCTGTCAGTATTTTGTACTATTGAATTTATTTTATTTTATTTTACTTTATTTTACTTCGTTTCTTCTTTCTCTTATTAAATTGTACTTCTGACTTGGAGTCTCTCACTGGTTTTGTTTTCAAACCAACACACAAAACATATTCGTCCAGGAAAAATATGAAAGGTATACCATATGGACATTTTCTGAACTCAGTGGGGGAAAGCATTTGAAGGGTTTAACCCCTTTACCTTGGCATATTTTTATAAAAGTGAAACAAGCTTCCCAGTAGAGCATCGATAAAAGTGGAATACTTGTACCTCAGAGGAATAATACTGTAATCCATCACCTACTTTCCTTTCTCTTAATTTGTGTAAGTAGTTGTTTCTTTTCTAGTTTAGTGACACAATAATATGGTATCTGTTACTCTGGTTTTATTGGTCTAATTAACAACATTTAATATTTGAATTTATTTTCTGTTCCAATGTCCCTGTTGAAGTTTGTAATAGAGAGGAATTTATCCTTTGCCTCTGCACAGCTGATTTGCCTCAGTTTGGACACCTCGTACAGAGTCCTAAAAAGAATTCTTCCTCATCTGTGAGTTACACAGTCTAAGTTGGCTCTTTTATTAATGAGTTTAAGAATATTCATTCACCTGCTTAAACCATAATAACTGTCATTATGGCCCACATTGCATAAAAATAAGGCAGAAACACTAGGATGGTAACTTACTCAGTGACATTAGCAGAAATCAATCTTGTTTAGATCTTGTTTAGACCCATTGTCACCCTGTTCCTCAGCCAGCTGGTATGAATACACAGAACCAAGCAGCTTTTTTTGCTGCAAAACTTCCACTGTCAACGCCATTTCAGTACCTCATTGCAGTTGGAACCAGAAAGTTTTTCATTATTCTCCACATTAAACTTTCCCTCTGCAGTTAAGCTTCTTACTCACTAACCTATTCATTATGTTCTCTTCCAGTTGAGCATCACAGCCAGCTAGAAAATTTCCATTAAAACCCAATTTTGCCCACAAGATTAGAAAATTGATCATCAACATTTTTCAAATAAATTTTAGCTATCAGCTTGCTCTAGGACCATTTTCAGAAGCCTATGAAAATGTTTAATAATGAACTGACATTAAACAATATGCAAAAATATCTTAATAATCTAGCATTGCATTTAATTGAATATTTTAATAAAAACTTAATTAAGGTTCCCACATTTGTTCTTGGGGGCTATGCTGAACTCCATACCATTCAAATCGCATTAGTGCTAATGGCTTAATGCCATATGTGGGGAATATAAAACACATAAAATTTACTTTTAATAAGTCATTCATCCTACATTAAATATAAAACTATTATTAAAAACACATTAAAGAGGATTAACCGGTAGTATTTCAAGAAAGGTTTTTAATAATCAGTTAGTATTTATTTAGTTTATAGTACTGTCTAATCATTACGCAATCATGGTTTTATAATTCCCCTCTAAATCTTAAGCAAATGAAATGTCTATCTGGAAACATTAATTTAAAAAGTTACCGAAAACATATTTTAATGTCGTTGGCTTGATTTTTTAATTTTCTTGTCTTTTCATTCTTTTTTTTAAGGGAGAGAGAGGTAAAAGTTTTATTGTAAGAACATTTAAGCAAAGAAAATTTTATTTACAGTAGCATGACAGCAAGTACACACCAGATGATCAGAAGAATATTATATCTCAAAGCAGGTTATTTTTTTAATGCAAAAACCCCTTAAATTTCAGTGAAAAGAGTCTGTCTTCTTAACATAAGATTTTAACAAATAAGATTAATTAACAGTTATCAGACCAAACAGAAAGGTGATCTCAAACTGGACAGAATGCAAGCAGGGAACGTATCAGGCAGCTGAGTTTTGGACAAGAAAAACTTCAAGTACTCAAAAATAAAATGGAAATGTTGAATTTAGAATGTTTCTGTCTGTTTAATGTCTTTGAAAGGATAGTGGAAAAACAGAAAATTAAGAGTATTATTGGAAAAGAGGGACTTATCATGAACCAACGTGGACCATTTCTTCTCCACTTGTCACACTTCTGTTTAAAACCTTTTTAGAGTGTCTTCTAATCACCTCTTTAATATCTTCACATTGTCTCACATAAAACCACATCTTTCCTCTTGATAGACACAACTGAAGTTACTTCTATAGAATTAAAACAGCTTCTCTGGTGAAGGCCAAATGAATAATGAATAGTGACTGCTGAAAGGCAAAATGAAAGAAGAAAAGAAAGAAGAAAAGAAAGAAGAAAAAACATAGTTTAAAGTGCCATAAAACACATCCCCATATTTTGGAGATCTTGAACGTTTTGATGAGTGTCACGTGAGATAATAGACATGGGGAACCTGTAGTCAATACAGCCCGAAACTAAATGTAGAAGGCTGGACTACATCATAGAATACATTACTGCACAAAGGACTAGCCAGAGCTAATGGAAACACCTATATATTGCTTTATAATTATCCTTGCAAATCCACACCCACTAAGTGATGGGAATAGCTTGGAGATACATCTTCAAACAGTTTATATGGTATGCAGACTCTGACCTTAAGCCTAATGAAGCCAGTGCTCATCTCTTCATTCACATGGGAAGGGTATGAGTCACAAATAATGCCATATGCCTGGAGTGTATTAATCCCTTTAATGAGCTAAGGTTTTACTTAAATGAAGAAAGAAAAAATTAAAGATGAAAGAGAGGGTCATCTTTGACTTTGAAATCCTTTAATTTCACCAGTTTCTGTCCTAATATTAAAGTTATTTAAACATTTTAATTGCTTACATTGCAAACACATAAGGCCATGAAATACAGAATATTAATGAGACTTCTTAATATTTGACCACAGCGTCTTATGAAATCTATGTGATTTAGCTGCATTTGGGGAGAAATTCTCTCTAAAGTTTCAAGATAATCCAAAGTTGCTTTTTCCTTGTTTTATTTATGTAGAATTCTAGAAACCCCCTCAAAAAAAAAAAAAAAAAAAAGACCCATTTGCAATCCAAGAAATATACCTGAATCTCAAATTCTTGAAAAATACTCAATTTCACTTTGAAATATGAATATTACTTCAACTATATTGTAGTCTTTCTAAATAATAAATACTCATAGATTGTTGTGTTCTTTTCTTAGACAATCTAAATCATTCATCTCATTAATGCTGCTTTTTTGTATCCATGGTACCAACTTCCTCTTTGTGATGGTCAGACCCTCATGGAGCTCTTAATACGATTAACTATTAAGAAGACACTTTGCATCAAAATTTCACTTGTTTTCAGATTATTTTTCTGCTGCAGTATCTAATATAGCTGAGTGCTAAATCAGTTTATAGGAGGAGTTATATATACTAAGAGTTGTGCATTACATATTATGTGTGAATCAGCAAACTGTGAACAATTCAAAAAGAATTTAAAAATAAAAACATATTCCCATTGGAACGCCTTTTGTATGGGTGGTAGACACAGGAAAAGGAAGGAGGAACAACGTTCAGGAAGGTACACGAAGTCAGTTATTCTCTCTATCATTTTATGAAGCAGCTATCCAGATGCATGCCCTCATTCAATAAGGCTCAGTCATGAGATCCTCTGCTTATTTCTAAGAGATTTTCTCCTTTTCTTTCTGGCTGGTGTTGATCCACTGTGATTCAGAAGAGATGGAAACCCTCTGGCACATAAATCAAAGATCAAAAAATATGACAGAATTCAAAATGTTTAATGTCTTTTATGAGTCATCTTTGTTAAAAAATTTCTCTTGAACATAGGCAACAACCTGGAAAGGATAAAATATAACAATAAATAAAAAAAAGAAAATGTTAATGAATACAATGTTAAATGTTTTCCAATTAGCTATGTCTGCTAAAATGTACTCTAAGGTACTTAAAAAATGTGCCTGAGGCAATCTCAAACCATTACTACGGGTTTTAGGACTAGCACAGGAAATGTGAGAGCTATCAAACAAATGTCAGTCTTTAAAGAAGTAAAAGAGATCATCACACTCAGATTTATGAATGCCAGTGGCTCTGTGGGGCCAGGGTCCATGGGGACTACCCATAGGTCCATGGGGACTACCCATAGGTCCATGAAGGAAAGGGCTCATCACACCTTCCCAGGGAGAAGCAGGGAAGGCAGGGGGCACCGGAGCAGCCCCAGCCCTGGGGACCCAGCATCTCCCTGGGGACAGGAGCAGGCCTGTCACGGGGATGTGGGAGTGCAGGCTGGCCTAAATCAACAGAGCCCATGTCCAGGCAGGTCAGGGCAGTGGGAGCTGGACATGTGCTGCCCTGGGGCAGAGGCTGGTGGCCAGGGGGGCTGAGATGGGGTCCTGAGCCCTGGGCAAGACACACACACAGAATCACAAAATCACAAGGTTGGAAAAGACCTCCAAGATCATCGAGCCCAACCCATGCTCCAACACCTCAATTAGACTATGGCACTGCGTGCCACATCCAGCTTTTTTCTAAACACATCCAGGGATGGTGACACCACCACCTCTCCAGGCAGACCATTCCAGTACTTTATTATTCTTTCTGTGAAAAACTAATGAAGGAGTCTCACAGCTGGGCAGGACCAAGCAGGGCTGGAGTAGCCTCAAGGACTCAAGATGCTAAATAGCCCCTTCAAGGAGACCCCAAATACCATTTTGTAAACCACTGCCTTAAGAAAGTCAGGCAAAAACAGGCAAGCCTCAACAATTGGAGCACATATGCCAAAAGAGGTGAATAAAAAATATTGAGGACACAATTATCAGTTTTTCAAGAGCTGTTTGATTAAGATAAGCTGAATGTTTTCCTAGCACCATAAAATAGACCATGAGACCATAAAATAGAAAATACACTGATTAAACATGGAGAAGAGAGTATAGAGGAATGTATTCAAATGCAGGAGAAGTGATCTTCAGAGACAGCAGGAAGAGTCTGGAAAATAAAGGTCATATTGAAAAAGAATATGTTCAGTGTACAGCACCAAAACAGCAATGTTCTTGCTACTGCAATATGTAGATACAAATCATTCTAGGCTTTATAAAAATATTTTAGTCCATGAGACACCTCAAATTATTGCTTATATCATATTCAGCATATACTATGTGCACTGGCGTTATATATTTAGTTTAGGTAGAGCCTTCAGGACCAACCAAGGAAAGCCCAGATCAAAGCAAATTTCTGATTTTAGGAGTCTGGGATTTGCTAAAGGAGCCCTAATTTTTCCCCCAAGTAGCAATTCTGCATTCTGACCATTTGCTGTCCTGTTGTAGTGTCTTGGTTTAGGGTAAATTTGGGAGGAAACCTCTGAAGGGGGTTCCGCTGGGAGGCAAACCCAAACAGCCCCTCCCCCCAGCCAGTCCAGGAAAAATTTCCTCAGAGAAAAAGTGGAAAAAACTATTAAACTATTTATTTAACAAACAGAATA
>VZUI01046736.1:0-31924 GCA_013401135.1 Cettia cetti
AGATCTGTTTGTGAATTCTTGGCTCCGCAGTGCCTTGACTTACACTGTCACGGCCGTGGCTGGAAAGAGGGGACTCTTGGAGACATCCGGGGAACAGAGGTTTATTGGGGGGTCACAGGGGAACCCCTTTGCCTCCGGTCTGGTGCCTCAGGAGAGACCCCGAACCTGGGCTGCAGGGGGGTTTTGTCCAGAAGGGGTACAAGGGGAGGATACAAGTTACAATCAATAACACATCACAAAGTAACAAATGCCAACGAAATTACCTAAATACTAACAAATCGGAGGTAAACTGGGGAGTGGTCTCAAAAGATACTGCCAACTGCTGGCTGAATCTTCTCTGAAGGCACTTGACCTTGGAGATAAAATTCCATGATGGACAAAGGGAAAAAGAACACATAAAATAACTAATGGGAACCAGTCTCTGGGTAGAGACCAAAGTAGCCATAGAAACCCTTATCAAACTATGATAGTAACAAATTCCAAGGTAGGAGGCCCAAGCAGGGTAACTAAAACTACACTAAAGTTACAATAAAAAATCCTAAACTCAGAGCTAAGACCTATAAAACAATTCTTGCATCCCCACAGTTTAAGTTAACTGAATTGTAGAAATATAGAAGATAAAGGTCAAGGCTTTATTGATAATTCATTTCTCCTGATGAATGATGATAATAAAAGTATTTGGAGTGCTGTTAGAAATATTCTAAATTATGGATTCAGTGTAAAGTGTTTTGCTTGTTTGGTTGTTGGATTTGTGGTTTATTTGGAATACACTAGAATCTAATATAACCAACTGTGCTACGGGAGGAAAGTTAGTAGAGTGTGGGAAATATATCCCAATTAAACAGAAGAGAATATTTTCAAAAAGAATAAACTTCTGGTCCTCCTGGAACAAAACCATTGGTGTTGTCACCATTTTTTTTGTAGAGTATTTATTCACTTATATTCATAACACCAAGGTCATGGGTTTGATCTCTGTACGGGCCATTCACCTCAGAGTTGGACGTGATGAGACTTGTGGGTCCCTTCCAGCTCAGAAGATTCTGGGATTCTGGGATTCTGTAATCTAAGAGTCACTAGAAAGAAAAAGAAGACAATAACCCATATACAGCCTGTCTTGTACAATCTGGGACATCCAAACTTTAGTTAAGGTCAGAATAGAATAGAATTCATGATGCGGAAAAGTCTTTATTCAGTGAAAGTGAAGTATCTTCAGAGACAGTAAATTAAAGCAATGAAGGTAATCAGATTTACTTTAAGAAAATGCATGATCTTCTAAGCCTCTATATCTCTATATTGATTGTTATTAGCTCTATTTAGACTATCACAACTGTCAAATGTCACCAATTAGATGGGCTGTCTGATTATCTTCTAGGCTTTTTAAAATGTTGCATTTTCTTTAAAATGATCACTGATTATAATAGTTATAATAATAGTTGACTAAAGATTAAACCCTTCCTAACTGAATAGTAAATACTTTATATTCTGTTCTTTATCCAATTAAATATTACATTTTCTCCCAAGCAAGAGAGATGAGGGGAAGAGCAGAAAACTTAAAGTATTGAAGGATGGTTTTTTGGCAAAAGAGGGTTTTTAGGTTTCATAGGTGCTGTATTTCACAGGATTTTTTATTATTTTTCAACCAAGACGCAAATGATCAGAGATTCAAAATAACATTAAAAATATTTTTTATTTGAATTTAAAAAATAATAATAATAATTTCTCTTTAAAATTCCACAACTTTCAAACTATCATTCTTGCTCTAGGGAGAAACACAAGAGAATCCATGGCATACGAATAGTGGGATACCTAGGGTATTTAAATAAAAAAAATTATAAAGCAAAATAAACACTGCTTTTCTTCAGAGTGTAATATGTCAGGAAGACTCAAAGAGACTGAGTATTTTTGTTCAGATTATGTAGATGTTTAAAATCCAAGGTGAGGGGGGAAGGGAAACATTTTATATCTTAAAAAAGAAGTAATTTCTAAATCTGATCTGTCTTGAAGAAAAAGTGTTGAAGATAAAAAATTTTCATTTAATGAATCCTTAAAATTTCACCCTAGTGTATTGACTCTGCTTTCCTTCCCTGATCAAAATAAATTACTTGAAGCATGTAAAATATTCTGAACACAAACCATTAAACCCAGCCCTCATTAGACATAGTGTTTCTCCACACATCATTTGAATTTTTGGTGTCTGCCCAACTTATGGACTCATGATAAAATATGTCTAAAACCACAAGGATAATAGTTTCCTGAAAGAAAAAGGGTACCACCCAAAACTGCTGGAACTTTTTTGCAAACTATATTTTCTAAGAATCATCATGTATAAATTCCTATTCAGAAGTGTATAAAAATGAAGAATAACAATTTCTTATCCAGAATGGGCAGAAGAATGTAAAGGAAAAAAACAATACCCCCACATGCAAACAATATACCTCTAAACATGCAACTACCTTTTGTGATTTAATGCTTTACTATCTAGGAGAAAAAAAATTGATTATATCACTGTTAACAACAAGAATCCTGGCATAATCTCAAAAGTCAGACACATTCAACTGTCAGCTACCTGTAGGAATTTTCTCAAGGGACTAATTAAGCAAGTTAAACAATTGCCATGATGAAGCACAATGATGTATCTGATCTCCTGCACCACATGCACTATGATGCATGCATTATTTTGCTAAAATAGTCTGATTGTTTCTGTTTATATTGGTGAATCCCTTAAAAAAACCCGGCTAACAATCATCTTAAATATCAACATAGTAATTAAGCTTATAAATAAGCTTCAGAAAATTCTAAACTAAAAAAAATAGGAAAATATTTTTTCCTGATGTTTGATAGTATTCTATTTTATTTTGAGGTGTGGAAAAAAAAATATTAAAGGTATATAATTAATATTAAAGGTATTTAGAGAATAGAATAAAGACTTCTTTACCTCTTGAAACACATGACCATAATAAAACTTCAGAAAATAGATTTTATTTTCAATTTAGATTTAAAGATTTCACAAGAAAATCAAGTAACCATGGATTTTAAGGTGATTAATTCCTAATTATATTGATTTCATTCCACGCTTATAAAGTTTATTAAATGGTTATAATACATTGTGTTTAAGACGACTAGCTTTGCATCCAATTCTCTAAGTACTTCAATATTAAAGAGTCTGGTACTATGTGTAAATTTGCCTATTTCTGTCACTATTCTGCCTCATTAGTAACATTTAACTAATTTAATATATACAGGAAAACTATTTTAATTTTCCAGAAGACTATATTTTTTTCACATTTTTATTATATTTGTATTAACTCTATTTTTGTGCATAGTGAACTAATGTTCCTTTGACAGTCAAAAATTTTGATTTTTCTATTTTCAGTTGTTTATTTTTCTTCCTATTTAGATCTACCCCCATCTTGGTATTGGCTGGGATAGAGTTAATCTCAGTAGCTGCTACAATGCTGTGTTTTGGATTCAGTACGAGAAAAACAGTCATGACACGTTGATATTTTGGTTGTTGCTAAGTAGTGGTTTCACTAAATCAATGAGTTTTTCAGTGTCTCATGCTCTGCCAGTGAGAAGATGGACAAAAACCAGGAGGAAGCAGAGCTGGGACAGCAGGCCTTGACTGGCCAAAGGTTTATTTCCCACCATACAAAGTCATGTTCATACATAAAGCAGAGGACTTGGCCTAAGGGGCCAGTCAGGGTTTGGTATCAATGGGTGGTGGGCAATTGTATTGTGCATCACTTGGTTTGATTTTTAACTTTATTTTCATTTTTATTATTTACTGATATCATTATAATTTACTTTATTTCAATTATTAAACTGGTTTTGCCTCAACCTAGAAGTTTAACTTTTGATTCTCTGCCCTGTTTCACCAGAAAAGGATGGGAGGGGTGGGTTGGAGTATGAGTATGTGTGTTCACATTGCTTAGTTGCTAGCTGGACTGAACCCATGGCAATCCCAAAAGTGAAGAAGTAATTTATTGTACTTATAAATATTTTTTTTATTTTCCTGCCTAGGAGATAGTTGTCTCAGTAAAAACTCAGCTGGATTTCCTTTGAGAGATAATCAGAAAAAAAACCCCATAGTTCCATGTTCCACCATAATATGTCTAATGATGTCTAATATAACAACAAGGCTTCTTTCTATTTTTGTTATGGCTTGGTTTGTTTTTTTATATGTTACTAATGATAAGTCAATAAATAAGTCAACTCATTAACTTTGCTTAACACCAAATTCTATTCTTATTTTCTATAAATTTCTCCTCACAAGTCAGGTCTTGAACTTGGACCTACTCCAGATATTTTTACACTTTTAGCCTGGATCTGAATTGGACCTGCTAGGAATCTTTAGCCACCATTATGTTAAGTGTGTTTCATGTAGGCTTATCCCAAAACTTCAGCTTGCAAAGAGAAGACAGGAGTAAGGGACAATATTGGGATTTTCAATCCAAGTGGATAAACTGAACAGGAACTGGTGCAAACCGGGGAAATATTTCAGGAATGGAAGAGGGAGCTACTCACAAACCATTGAATGGCTGGAGAAGATATGGACTAGGATGCCAGCTCAGTTCTTGGCAGATCTGGAATACCCTTGACAGGCAGGGGTAGCTAGCTATCATACAAAAAAAGTAACAGGTAAAACTGTTATTGACTTTGCTGTATGGCATCAGATGGTACCCATCAGATGGCTGGAAGAACTATTGATGTGACCTAGAAAAAGGATTATCTGAACCCCCTAAGTTTCCTATTCATATTCCACCTTCTCAGGCATCATAAATGAAGCCTTAGTAGCCTTGAGCCACCTCAGTATGGGTACAAAAACCAGGTTGTCATGGCACACCTGTATCACCAGTTTGTCAAGACACACCTGTGTCACCTCTGACACAGGCCATGTATTCAACCTTTGACAAATAACTTTGTTTTTCAAGTTGTACTTAAAACTTTTGTGAAATAGTTCACTATTTCCTGCTATTTCTTTGGCTTCATGACTAATATCAGGCAATCAATGACATGCAGGTTCTCATGGAAATTCAAGATGTCCCAGGAGAGTGCTTAATCAGCTTTGCCTCAGGTGGAATACTTAAAAGTAGTCTGTCTAAATAATCTTCCATCAAGGTAGTTTTCCTGGGGCAGGACTTTGTATTTAAGCATCAGGAAGACACTTGCTGATAAATCGTGAACAACAGTAGTATAATGGTCTTGTCTTTGGACATGTATTTCTCTATGTAATCCACCTACTCTAAGGGTTTTTAATAAATTAAAAATATTCTTCCTGGGAAAAATGTCTAAATACATTCACATGATTAAGGTGCATACAAGAAACAATAATTACTAAAATCAAGAATTTTTTAGTGTTCAGAATATCTGTGCATCATACTAAAGTGTTGGAAAATCCAGAAAAAAGTCCGCTTGAGACTAATATGTCTGAATGCTCATGAACTTTGGAATATGTTTTTATGGTTATTACAAATATTATTTTAGATGAATATATGAATACACTTCTTTGTGTAAATCAATGGTAATTTACCAGATATCTTCCTTTTTACTTCAGCCTGTTCCCATCTTCTGGTCAGTACAATTTCTCCTGTCCACTTCTTTTGTAGAACTCATTTTTTGTGCCAATAATCTCTTCTTGAAATGCTGTCTGATCTGCCAGACAGCATCTTTCAGCTTAAAACCAATCACAAAATATTGTTAAATAATTTGACAAGGAATTATTGATCACACATGTAAAAAGTTAAAAATTAGCCTCTCTTAAATTTGGGGAGTGAGTAAAAATATGCCAATTTGAATACACAACATGTAACTGTTCCTATAATATAACAGCTTCTTCACATAAATCCTTCCTCAGAAGCACGAGGAAGGATGAGAGAAAAGGAAGACACGTGTAGAATTGGTGAAGGAAGTGTTTCAGTTACTATGGTGATAATGAGCATATCCAGACAAAATGTCCCTGAAGGAGGTACTGCCGAATGGCTGGTTATTGTGCAATTCAGCAAGAAGAAATGTCTTTGCGTTTTTGCAAAAAAAAAATTGTAAAACTTGAACAACAGAAAACATACTTAAAACAGCCAGCACATAGATCAAAAGCACTGAAGACGTTGTGAGAGCTTTTCTCTTACTTTAAAGCTTAGCCCCATTCACTGACATCTGAGTACCCACAGTGTCAAAAGGTTGTGACAGCACCATAGTTTTGTCTGACCTCTCTTGTTTTTGCTCCCTCACCTGAATTCTGAGCACTTTTCTGTTTAAGCACAGCAAGAATAAACTTAGAAAAGAGAAAGAGATGTGTATGTCTTCATATATAACAGACTGGAATGAAGATTAAAGGACAAGGAAATAGAATAATAGAATCAAAATCTCACAGAAAAGTTTGGGTTGGATGGGACCTTTAAAGGTCATTTGGTCTTATCCTCCTGCAATGAGAAAGACATCTCCAACTAGATCAATTGCTTGGATTGCTGTTCAACCTGACCATGAATGTTTCTACTGATGAGATACTTACTACTTCTATGGGCAAGCTGTTTTTATTATGATAGTGATAAACCAAAATATTTTAATCAGAATTATTTATAACACAGTATGAGTGCTATAACAACTATTATAATATAGTGCACTATTAAGCAATATTGAAGCAATTATATTAAAGCAATTGTATTAAACCTGGCAAAGCCAATTATTAAGTAGAGATTGATGTTATTCACCCATACCAAAGACCTAGGGCAAACCTCCTTTGCTCAGCCTTGAGGAGTATCCCCTCTCAAGTGAGGCAGCTCTAAACATGCAATACAAGAAGGGATATGTTAGGAGACCAAAACACCGAAAGTTCCACCTCAGCACGAGGGAGAGCGGCTTTTCACTGAATGTGGCACAGCACTGGTACAGGGAGGGCACTGCCCAGGGAGGTTGCGTAATCTCCCTCTCTGGAGACGTTCGAAACGGACACATTCCTGTATATACGCCTCTAGGTAATGCTGCCTTGACAGGGGCTTTGGACTAAATGGTCTCCAGAAATACCTTCCATAAAGATGAGAAAGAGGAATGTTATCTGATGCCAGCAGACCTGGTGTCATGAAGACAACCCTAGCATTGAAAAACCCCTAATTGTGGTGGTGACACCAGCCATGGAGTTGTATATTCATAGACTGGGTCTAGACAAGAATATACGTTCAAAACCAAAAGGTACACAAAAATCATGCAATAAAGAAAGAAGGACTAAATTGTAGTATTTTAAGACATAAACTGAAAACAAGACATTAAAATGTGTCAAGTAGTACCAAGAAGTGACTAGGTAAGAAATGTTGAATAAGGAAAATATTATTGAAATAATAAAGAAAATGTTTAAACAACAGAAGCCTGACAAAGAGTATAAAAAAAGATGATGAAGAGATTTAGAAAATAGTGGGTTGGTCCAAGGGGCAGAGAAAAGAGAAGACTGAGTTAGTTTTCCTGCTTATTTCTCAGTAGGGGAAGAAGAAAGATGGTAAGAGGTCAAAGAGGCATGAGGGCAAAGCAGATAAAAGCAGGGAACACCAAAAGGCAGGAGCGCTGTCATCAGATTCAATGGAAAGGCTGAGATATTGTAAAGAGAAAAGTGGCAGGATTTTGTATCAATGTAGATACTGGTGAAGGAAGAGTTGAAAGATAATAAAAGTTGTAAGTCTGTCAGGCAAACCACAGCTACTGACAGTAGTGAATAGGTAGCTGAACAGAGATTTGAAGCAAAAGCTGTAAAAATATTTTTTTGAGTTTTCAGTGTACTAGCTCCTTTCTTCCTTGTATAAACACAATATTTCTTGCTTTCTATGTTTCTCTGGAAGTAGTTTATCTATCTGGTGTTACAAGGTAATGTTCACCAGTTAGGTAGAAACAGTTATTTAATTCCAAGTGTCTGGGTTATTACTTTGTTCACTAGGCACACACTTAGCCTAGGAGTTTTTTTGGTTATTTATCTACTTACCTTAAATTCAGGTAATGTATTGTGTATTTTTTATATTATTAAAGTAGAAATGCTTTAATGTATACCCATAAATAACGACTGCTTTAGAAAAAATATGATCTATGTGTTAGATTAATCAATTCCTTCTATTCGAGTTTAGAGGCAATCTTATCATTTTAACAGAATACTAAGGTTGAATAGCAATTCTCTCCCCCCTTTAACTGGCTTATGAATCACAATTAGTACTATGAACCAGTCATATGTGCTACTTTCTAATCCTTGTCCAGTATGTGTCATAAAAGTATACTAGTCTCTATTATGAAATAACTATTAAACAGCTAAATATTATTTCAATTCTTCTGAAGATATAGTCTTCTCAACAGGCTAGGGATTCCAAATCTTACTTCTTTTCAGACAGAACTGAGGGGCAAAAAAGAAATAAAACGATCCAAAACAAGCCTAAATAAGGAATAGGAAACATGAAAATAAATAAATTATTAAAATATGACTTTGTTGCTATGTATGGATGTAAAAAGGAATACATATTTATACCAAAAGTGAAATTAAATGAAACAAAATAATTATTTCATTTTAATATAAAATAATTTACCTGCTTATACCTGTCTTGCAAATATAATACAATTAAGGGGCCATGCATACGCTTTCATATGCTTGACCAACAACTCAACTGATTCATTATATTATTGTGAGATTTTTGTTTTATATTTTTTAATTATGTAGTCGGAGAGACCTTTTTCTGACTTTGATAGTCACATCCTTAAAACAAGGAAAGTGAACATAACCTTCAAAACACATTAGCAGTCAATTAGTTCAATATGGTAAACTATACTATCTATACTATAAACATAGTAAATAAAATCAAAAACTAAAAATCAAAACATTGGCAATTTTTTAAGTAAAAATAGACTTGCACTTACCAAAATGCAGCAGTGAGGACCTGATACTGAAGCTTTTGTTATTTTGCAAGATTTGTATTTCTAACTAATTTTTTTCTCTCATTACTTCTTAATAAGTGTTCATCTCATGTCATTTTTTCTGGCATCTGGGGCTTAATTCACTTGCCTGCAGGTAATGACAAATGCCAGCTAACATTGGCAGGTGAATGAAGCCTTAGGCACACAATATTTCTAATGCAGCATAAGTAGATATTAACCGGACAGTTCTAGACCAGGGATAATTGTTAGCACCTTATTATACAGCCAGTGAAATAGCCATATTTGGAACATTGTTCATGCTATGTATGGTCTAAAATGCTGAATAATGTTCCAAAAAATATTTGTACCCTTCTCATTCCTTCTATTAAAAAAATACAGGTAATGATGTTACAAAGGTGTTGCAAATTAAGGGCAAATAACAATGCAGAGAGTAGAGGGACTCAGAAAGGAAAACATTTCAATCACATGTATACATGAAATTTTATTAATTACATTGATTTTCTATTCTTTGGGAAAGATGGAACAGTCCAAGAAAGAAACCTTGTTGTAATTATTCCTAGCACAAGTTCCTTATCCTATTGTGAAGGTCGCGCAGTCCAGGATAATTCTTGCTTTTGCTGCTGATATACCTGATGCAACAAAACTCATTTGGATCTGCATTTGGCAAGGGCCATGAAGATCAAAAAAGGGCTTCTATAGATAAATCAGTAGCAAAAGGAAGACCTAGAAAATATGAGTTTGTTACTAAGTGGTGCAGAGTGCATGCCAAGGACATGGAAAAGGCTGAGATATTCAATAACTTCTTTGTCATGATCTTTTTTGTTAAGATTTGCTTTCAATGATCCCTGATTCCTGAGACCTGCAGAAAATCTGAACTTGGAAAGTTTTACCATTTCAATAAACTGGATACACACAAATTTATGCAATTTGGTAGCACGTACCCACAAGCACTGAAGGAGCTGACATCAGCCAGCTGATACCATTATGAGGCCACTTGTGATATCCATGAAAAGTAATGCCAACATGGTGACTTAATGAGGTGGTTTCAGAGGACTGGAAAAAACAAACGTCCCTCCTGTCTTCCAGAGGCTCAAGAAGGAGGATCCAGGAAACTGCAAGTGAGTCAGCCACATTCCAGAAGATTATTATCATGATCTCGCCTTTGAAAAAAGAGAGGAGGGGAAAAATTTAGCACAACCTAAACATCCACACATTGAGGAATCACATGCAGGTCCAAGATATAGAGCCCTTAATGTTGATGACTGAATGTTTATACACGAATGATATACCTAGTCTTTCTTTGTATTCAATGGTGATGTAGCCAACATAGCCAATTTAGACTTTATATCAGTACCTATGTCATCCCTACATCTACAAAAATAATTTTAGGGATATAAATTTTGCAACTAAATCTGACACAACATGTGATAAGAGAAAAAATTATTTCTAGACTTATGGTTGCTTACAAAGACTTAAATGGATTTTTTTTTTTAAGTGCTATAGAAAATAGCATATTTTCTATCTCTGAAATCAGCACAAAATGCTGTTCACAGTATTAGCATATTTGAAAAATATAAAGCTCTATAATAAACTTGTCATATATTAAAAATAATTTAGAGGTTTTTTATACATTATGTCTTTTTTTGTCCTTTCCTCCCCTTATATTAAACGTCACTATACTAGAAACTCTGGTTATGACTAAATGTGTTGTCTGAAAAACAAGCTTATTCAAATAACTACTGGCACCAAATCCAGCTATAAATATTTGACTAACCTGTAATTGTTGGAATGAATATGCATGTGGAGAAAAAAAATACTAAAAAAAGCAAATATGTTCAAATTGAAATTAACTGTCTTTTTTTTAAAAAAAAAATTAGGAAAACTATGTGCATTTAAAATATCTTAGTGGTCCAACCATTTAGCTCTTCTAATCATACTTGAAGTAATTAGAAACTCAAAATCATCTTTTATCTGTTAGCAGTAGCCAGAGTTCTTGTATCATTTCTAGTGCAGCTGCTAAAGTGCATGAAAAATTTACTAAGAGTATAATGACTATCTATTATTCAGAGGATTAATTTACAAAATATCAGTGATCATGTAGCTGGGTTTTTTTTTTTCACTTAGAGTCCCTATAGATTTCAATTATATATCTTGAAATTTGTTTTCTAGTGTAACAGCTACAGTACAATACCTAAAGGATTGAGGGATTGGCTTTTGAATATTAGAATAGGTCAAGCAGTGAATCACCAACAGACAAATATTAAAAGATAGTAAGAAAAAGAGAAAAATGAAGTTCGAGAAGTTTGTAAAGAGCAACACGTTTTTCTCATTTTCTCATTATAAAATAAGTGAAACTTAACCAAAAAACATAATAATGGCAGTTTAAAAATACTTATATGATGATTGTATCTTCTTTACAGGGAAGATTAAAAAAAAGGAGAATTAGTGCTAACAAGTCTTATTGTATTTATAGAAAGTTTGAGGGATTTTTTCAGAAGAAGAGAAAAAATTTACTCAATTTGTTTCTTTTATCAGAAGATATGACAAAATCAGTGCTAGAGAATAACTTATAAATTTTCCCTTTTTTTTAGTATCTCTAGTGTGAAACACTTAAAGCATTTTACAAATTTAAGCTGAATCTGTCAAATTACTTCATATATAAGGAAATAAAAAAGTATTATTATGTTGTTCATATTACCTTATAATTTTTTTCATTTAAAAATATTTTCAAAATATTTTTATGAAATATTTCATTAGAGTAAAACCAGGGCTGTGGTATGCTCAAGGAAAGTAAGAGCTAGGAAAGAATGTGGAAGTATTTGATGTCATTTCTGTTTAGTTCAAAACTTCATGATCACAGTGAGTCTCCAGGGTGTAGGAAATCATTTGGTTTCAGGTTCATTTTCCATTCCATCTAACTGAAATCACTGTTCTTACTGAGCATTGCATATGGCACCAGTTAGCAGAATATTCTGAAATGCAAGGCTTTCAATCACATTTTGATAGCTCTTCTTCTTTTGTAAAACTATTCATTTACTGATTAAAGTAAGGACCAGAATCAAATTATAAGGCTCCTCTCAGACCTCTTCAATGTACTTCTCTACAGGTGAGCAAGCCTTTCTATGCTCCTTCTTTGCTCAGTGAAGAGAAATAAGCACTTCTAGGGCACGATTCATTTCATCCTAAAGTAGGTGTCAGAAATAGGTCAGGTGGATTTCTCCCTAAATAGTGCCTCTTTTTCTCTATTGACTATAAAGAGAACCCAGGGTGACTAGCTCAGCTATATGGAAGGCAACTAACACAAGACAAAATTCGTACTGCCCAGGATGTGTCAGCAAGTAAAACTACAAGAGTTCAGATATTTAGTAATGGATGACCTAGTTTATTAATACACTTAGGGACTAGGGCTCAGTTTTTCTGCATTGCTCCCATCCCATTCTTCCTTTTCAGGAAGAAAGATAACTAGTTCTTGTCAAGATTCAAGCAACCTTCTATTAGTCTTGAATTATTCAGTATCTTAGATGAGTATCTCTTCATGGAAAATATATGCAGAACTGCTTTTCATATTACTTTCATTATTCTGTCATGATCTGTAACACAGTGAGAAAGAGAATTAAATGCTAATCAGAAGATATATGTCTGATGTGAAAGGTTTTTATCTCAAAGTGCCTGAAAAACTCTCTTGAAAACCATCAAGTATTATAAGATTGGTATGGCTGAAGTATAGCAGCATTCTTACAAATAAAAATTATTTTAATTAACATTCTGAAAATACCTATAAAAATTACTTCTACATAAAACCTAGACAATAAATTTTCATCCAACGTATGAAGAACAACTTCAAGTTAGATTTATACCGGACATCTCACTCTTCATGAAATGTGGAATCAATCTGCACATGAAGTAAGTCTAATGTTTGAGGTTTTCTGAATATATGCAAATCATGTCTGCAAATTGCAGAATTAGTCCAACATATACCAAATCAGACCTTCTATGCATATATACTTGAACATTGTGAAGCTGTGTACTAGGATTTCTGGTCAAGAAAATATCAGTTATCTTTGCTGAACACACTTAATCCAGATTGTGTTAGATAAACATGGTGTAAACCTTCTAGCACTGGTTTGTGAGACTTAATTTCAGGCCAGGTGAGTAAAAACTCTGACTCCTATCTTGAAGTTATGATTTTGTGAGTTAAAGTTCAAGCTAAAGTAAAAATAAATTTAGATTAAAATTTCAAATACATAAATCTTTAAAGGCAATATCAAGACGGAAAAAACAGAAAAAGAAAATGCTGGAATCCTGTGAGATCTGTGAGATCTGCACAAGCCTCACATTTGGCAAACTAAATTATTTCTAAATCACCACAATAAAGTCGCTTCTTTTAAATTGCAACTCACCATTTCTTTAATAAAGAGCCAGAAACTTAGGTTTCCTTCCAATGTAGGGAATTAAGTTACTGTTCTTGTACAGCATTGCCTCAGTGTCATTCACTGTTTTAATTATCAGTGATTCTCTTTTCTGTTTAACCACTTGAGATCCTTTTGCTTTTTTCAGATCTCTGCCTATAGCATTAAAAAAAACCCCAAAAAACCAAAAGGCAAAACCACTTTTTCTGCCTTCCTACATGATGGTCATGCTGAGCTGTGAAAACATCCAGCAGAGATTTACTCACTTACCAGCTTTACAAATGAGCTAAAGAGGAAGCATTAAAAATGTTCCATAGCCTTCTGTCTGCCAGTGTCTCTGTGCTTTCTGCCAATAAAAGGTAGAGACAGAGAAGAAAAATAAAAATGTCTAATTTGATATTTTCCTTAATGAATAGAGTGAGAGAAAATCTATTTCCTGCAATTTTAGTTTCTCTGTAGCCCAGGAATTCTTTTGGCATAAATTTTAAAGATGAAGGCTTATGTTTTCAGTATCTGCATTTCTTACATAGGTTAGCTACAAGCATAAAATAAAATATCTGTTTCCTAGATACATAACACTGTTGAAATGCAATGCTTTTATACAGAGGCAGAGGCAGATTGGCAATGGGCAGATTACAGAGGAAGAAAATAAAGCACTGCTTCATTTTAGACAAAAAAAATTGACCCTTACAGTAAATGACCTATTAGCCTCAAGATAACAGAGTGTTCATACTTGATTGGTTTGAGAGTCTTCCTTTTTTATATCTGGATTTTTTTAATCAAATTATGATTTTCGAGGTAATGAATTGTAACTGTAGCTGCAAACTCAACAAAATGAGAGAAGAAATTATTAAGCTTTGATTTATGCTCTGTTGCTGACACCATACTCTTACACAGACTTAAACACAAATTATAACAAATCAAAGACTTATTAAGGAGGTTTTCAGTGCTAAAATAATAAATTAAGAAAGAATATGTAAAATTGGACAATTCAGTGACTAAAAAGAATCTAGAGCAGAAATTTTAACAGTGGATTGAAAGCTAATTTTTAGGTGGTTTTGGAGCACACTATTTCAGAAGGATTTTTTTTTTTTGTCAATAAATACCTAATTACAGCATCCACTGTTGAACATGAGTCAACAGTGTCTATCCTGGCAGCCAGGAGGGCCAACTGTATCCAGAGGTGCAGCAGGCACAACATCACCAGCCGGGCAAGGGACGGAATTGCATCTCTCTGCTCTGCGCTCGGGCAGACTCTTGTCAAGTGCTGTGTGTAGTTTTGGGTGCCGCAATGTAAAAAACACATTAAACTATTAGGGAGAGTCCAAAGGAGAGCAACAAAGATAATGAAGGGTTTGGAGAGAAAGCTGCATGAAGAGCAGCTGAGTCTCTTGGTCTGTTTTGCCTGGAGAAGAGGGGACTGAGGGGACACCTCATTGAGGTAAACCCAAATAAATGGATTATCATATAATTTTATATAAAAAAAGAAAGGAGCATTTATTGTTAACATGCTCTCGATATGAACTTCTACACAGTAATTTTATATGAAACTTCTTAAATATTAATGTTCTGGAACAAGCAAGAGGCCACAGATTTTATCAACACAGCAAACGCTGATCTCAAGTTGTTGCAAATGTGAAGTAGACAGAATTCAGTAATGTTAGTTAAATTTCTTTCTTCTCAAACTCAAAGGATGAAAATAAAAGGTATTCAAAGTCAAAAGTTTTGAATGTTAAGTGGGAGATCTGTGAATTTCTACTTGTACTTGAGCCACGGCTTTGTTACATGGACATAGAAGAATTTTAACATTTATGCAGTTTTTTTAAAGTTATTCACTTGAATGCAGTAATCTGAAGTACAGAGAGAAGGTACATCTGTACCCATCTGTAGACACACTCCAGAAAGGCCAGTATAACCTTGAAAGAGTAATTCAATAGTACATTGATCCACTATATGCACTAAGTGTACGAATGGGAACAAGACAAAAACTACAAAACACAAGGATTCACAGGGTACTTCAAAAATGTTTCATTTTTCAGACTGCTCAAAAGGATTTTGCAAAATTTTTGCTAAGTACAGTTGGAGTATCAAGAAAATGATGGACTGTCGAAGACAGACACTGGCTATACATGATTTCTCCATGAAAAATAATATCTTAAGAACTATCCTGAAAAAAAAGGAATAATAAAAAATAATGCAGTGTATGCTGAGATGTCCTCTGTTCTCATTGTGACACGCTACTCATAAAGGCAGGCAGCAAATCAAATACTTGCCATAAATTCTGATTAGATTTGAGATGTGTCTCTTTGTGTTACCTAGAATAGCTCTTTGGCTAACTTTCTGGTTTACTTCAAATTTTTAATCCCTGACTGTACACATTGCATCAAAGCTAATTCATATTAGGACTCTGTTCTAGTGCTGCTCTTGTGATTCCTTCAAATAGGAAACTCATACTTACCTTATGAAAAATTCTTCACTGGATATATTGGAAAGCACTCTAGCCTCATCTTCCCAGTACAGAAAATAATAATTAAAAAAAAATCTAGAGAGTCTTGATTCTTCAAATCAAATATCCCTACTTGTCCTTAGGTCACACCTTACTATTCAATATCTGTCTTTAGGGTCACTATTGCAGATGTCAGCACAATGAAGGGCAGACAAACGTGCATTTCCATCTAATTCTGATATGGGAAAGACATCAATAGCCAAAGGTAGCTTTACTTTTTTTGAAAGGAATGTGCGAACAAGACTACATTAAAAAACATATAGCTTTTAAAAACTGAAGGTATCTTTGGCCACATCTTCTTAAGTCACTATCTGGTATTAGAAGTGAATCTAAATCCCTGTTGTTTCTGACAAAGTAACAAATAAAAATTTCCTTCTGTAATATGGTACAAAATCTGTTGGTTTTTTTTTTAATTTCTTTACTCTAGAACATATTGCCCTCTTACATAGACTGAATATTAGACTACTGGGTTTTTTTTCTGGAAAGCAAAGTTGAATACTGAGTAAGGAATTTCATCTCATTTCATTGTCCTAAGGAAATTACAAGGACACATTTATTTGGGTCTTGTCAGCTACTGAAGAGATGTTAAAGAAAATCCCCTTAGTAGTCTTCTATATGCTCCTCAAATACATTGGTTAGCAAGGCTTTGGCAAGCTACTGCCTCGAGATCAGTAGCTTTCCTTCAAGGAAAGAAATTTTTCTTTACTTCTACTATTGTAAGGAAAGAAAAAAGATAAAAAAAAACTTATTCAGAAGGTAGAAAATGAATGCAGACATAGATTTCATTCTATCCACATATCCTGTAGTCTGTTTGATATATAGAAATTTGTCATATGAACTGCAGCTCAGAAACTTCTTTATATTGGTGATAAACAGAGCTGCTGGTCACATGTTCTTGTTTATATTCACAAACAGATCAATCATATTTGTGTTACTCTGAAATTTAGAAATTCCCTTGGTTCTTCTGCATGCTGCAATGACTGTTTACTAGGTTATAATTTTCTTCTGGATAAGGCAACCAAGTTTTAACTTTATGGGAACAATAAATCATAGAGGAGAGAGAGGGTGTTTGACAAACCAACAGAGGAAGAGGAAATGCAGGATATCAATGAATACAATTTACGAATTTTTAATCTTTTTTTTATTAGAGGTATAAACAAGCAATTAAAACCACTGCTTGCAGACTCTTTTCTTCATAGCTTTAAGTTGAAAATGCATCTAATAGCAGTAAAATTTACAATTAACATAAAGCATATCTTCATATGAGCTTCTTTTTAATTCATGCATCTTTAGAGAACATGCCAAATGATTTCTGACCAGGGTGCACGGGCTTCCAACAGTTCTTGTAATTGAGAAGAATTGTAGAATTTTTAAAAGCTAACACATTTTAAAGAGACAGTAGTGATATACAATAATTAACTCCTGGATTGATTATACACCAGCAGAACACACAGAAAGTATTTTGAGTTGAAAATAAATTCTTTTAAAACTGTTCTTCAGGAACATCTGAAAAGTGCTTGAAGATTTCTCTCTTGCCTGCATCCGATTTAGAATTAAGGCTGAAACTTTTTCTGAGTCAAATCCAGGCAAGAGCTGAGAGCAGCCTGAGGAAGAAAAGAAAAATGACAAAACATAATGTCATGATTTCAGATACAGATGTTGTTGATTAAAGACTGATGACTTAAAGACGGCATCATGTAAAAGCTTATACAAACTTCACAATTTTGTTTCTGTTGGACACGAAATGAAGAGCTTGACTCCAGGTAGAAGAAAGATTCAGAAGGCTTTATTTTTAATTTCACACAGCCCTTTTAAAACATGCTGTGCTAAGGAACCATATGATTGGTTAGTAAAGACAACATTTCTCTTCATTGGTTAAATAATAGAAACAACATCTGTGAGAGGGTTGTTATGATAGCTTAGCAATATTATGAAAAAGAAAGGGCTCTTTACATGCAGTGTCTTTGAGAGGAATGAACTCTTTCACAGAAAAAATCAGCCACTAACAGGCTGAAAATTTCACAAACTCTGAAAATCAGACCCACACAATTTCTCTTGTGTTTACTCAAAGATCCATGGCGTGCTTGATATTATGCAGTTATCAGAAGTAATTTGGATGTGAAATCCTGGAATCTTTGAGCTTAGTTCAGAAAAAAATCAATTAAAAAAAAAAAAAAGTCAAAGACCCAAAAGTCTTGTCAAGGAGATCTATTTCTTTACCTCTTGCTCCTTCTCAAAACAATTTAATGAGATAAGGTTATATGAAAAAAAGAGTGGCAATAAGTGGTATTTTGAGACAATGGTAGGTGGCTGACAAACACAAAATTTGTTCTGAGTAGCAGCTGGACAAAAGACAGGCTGTCCTGGTGCATGACTACTAGCAGTGGACACTTATGTTTTGGTAACTGAATCAAACTACTTTCTAGGTTTAGATGTTTAGTGATATTATTAGTAAGATGCATTTCCTGACTGGATACAAACGTTAAGGCTGTTGCAAAAAGACTTAAAAACTTTATTAGATTTTCTCTCGGTGTCTAGGTAATTTTGAGGTGTGTGACAATGCTGATAAGGGTTGGTGAAAAATATTGTGCAATGCTGCAACATACAGAGGCATTTATTTCTCACAAATGAAGACTCCTGCTTATGAAAACTTTAAAATCTACATAAAATTTCAAACTTGTATAAATAGTGTATAATAGGTAAGAAAGCTGATTTTTTTTTTTCCATTGGTATAAAAAGTGTCAGACAGGGAAGGAAAATGAATTATGGAGGAGTTTTGTTTGCTTTGTTGTCACTGAACAGAGTCAGATATCAACTAGACACATTGCAGATGGTGTGATAAGTAAAAAAAAAAACTGCTTGAATTTTGAGGTAGCAAAATAATCACTTCCTGTAAATTTTACTGTTAAAACATTTGTGACTCAGGTTATGATGATAGATCTATTCAATGTTGGATGAGTTTAGATAAAAAAATTAAAATGACCTTAAAAAAGCCTTGAAACGTACCTTATATGTACTAGAAAATAACATCTAAATCAAATGGTGTCTCATAAATAGATTTACTGGAAGCAAAACCCAATAAAAAATATATGGCCTCAAACAGTACAAAGTGCACAACAGATATAGGCCTACCTAAATAGAAAGGGATGTCAAAGAGCCATTCATTGCAAAATGAATTTCAAAGATAATCTACAAGTATAGTAAAAGCTTAGAAGTTAATAATTGTTCTCTAATATCTTTTTGATTCCAATAAATATATGTCACATATCTTCACAACTCTTGTCATTAAAATGTTGTGGCCATATTGCAGTAAGAAATGCCATAGAGCACCTTTCAGAACTACTTCTGAAATTTCTATTGTTTTTCTCAAGTGCAGCATTCTAGCTCACATTCAGCCCACAGGGCACTGTGTCTTTTGCAGTGAGTGTGTTTTCCTGAATCTGAAAATTAACTTGGTATGAAAAATGGCACACATGTTAAGTTTTATAAACTTAGTGGGTGTTTGTTTGCTCTCAACATTTTTGAAATTTATTTTAGTGCTGTCTTTTAAATACTAGAAATGGATATATTGTACAGAGCAGGAAGGAAAAATTATTAGGATAGTTAGATAAGCACTCATTTTAATTAATGAATACGGAAGATAAATGCAACTGTTACATAGTGGGATGGCATTTTAGCTGTGTTAAACACATGAATATTTCAGGCAGTCATTCAACTGAATCTTGGCAGTATTTCTTCATATAAGAAGTTTGGCCCAGCCAAGTTATTCATACAAACATTCATACTGGTGTCAGTGAAACTGCTTACTAAATATTAAATCACATATAAGATTGTACAGGACTGAATCTATTTATTTCATTGCTATGTTTTAAGACCGTTGTGAATAATTAATCATGATTAGCATAAATTAAATTCGTTAGTATAAACTCATGTGAATATATGGCTGCCATTTTCAGTCAGGGATTCGTGATCTGATCCTTCATCAGCGGGACTTTTCCAGAATGACTTTGAAATTGGAAAAGATTTAGTTTTATAATGAATTGATATGTCTATGTTTTACTTACAAAAATATGATAAAATTAACTTTTTATGTATTTATAAAAACAGAAGAGAATGGATGTGTGTAAATTCTAATGTGTACATGTAACTGTTAACAATACTGAGTCATATATGAAATTTTTTTCATGTCTTTCTGTGTGAGAAATGATGCATGCATGGGAATCTACACATGTGAGTATGTATTCATATATAGATGGGTACATTTACATGTATGTATGTGTATAATTTACATGTATGTATGTGTATAATTTAGATAATATTTAATGTATTATATATATTCCATACAAGTCTGTTAATTAACATTCATTTTTGTTGGAAGGTAAAGCTGAGACCTACATGAAAAGAAGGAAGAAAACACCTGCTTTACAGAGATCTGAGTTCTTTATTTTCTTTATTAACAAAAATCTTTATTTTTGTTAGAATGAAGCATTAACTTATTTCAGCTCTAAATGTCTCAATGTGCAATGTCATTAAGTGTCCAGGTTAAAAAAAAAAAAAAAAAAAAAAAAAAAAAAAAAAAAGCAAAAAGCACAGCAGACAGAAGTAACAACTAAGTTGTTCTCATCTACTCTCCAGATGCAAATAAGAAATATCTTTTGGCCCCAGCTGGTAAATAATATTCAAAAAATATTAGCACGAAGAAAAGCTTCCATGCACTTGATCCAATACAAAATACTTTCTATGAGTCAAAATACCTTAGAGAGCAGGCAATGATGTGCACAGTAATTTTTAATAGAATATATGCTTTGGATAATTACGCTTATTCTGGTTATATTCTTGTTAGATTTCTTTTTTATTTTCCCCCATGGATAATTTTTAACTTCCATGTTATTTCTTTACTCTGTGTTCTGCTGCCTTGCCTTTCAAATGGTCTAACTTGCATTCATTTTTATGTTATATTTTTGCTGTCTCTCTTGATTATAATACACTCAGGTTAAACCAGGACTTTTGGCCTCCAGCATCTCAGAGCATCTGTGAGTTATCAGCAATGCTTGCAGGACATGTGTCATAAGACAGAGAGGTATGTGTTTTCAGACATGTGTTTTCTAGTCCTTGCCAGAAATTCAATGTCTCCACATGTTGGAGCATCTTGATAACTGTTTAATATCACACAGCAAGTAGTGCTCCTGAGCTTATGATACGACATGATACTGGATGATATAGTTAAAACTCTTTTCATAATCCCTCCATTACTTACAGAAGAATGATTTCTCTAAATCTTTGCTGAGCTACTGAGACAGCTCCTTGAAAAGCTATTAATAGGCTGGCCTTATAGTCTGTCTTTGCAACAGTGAGAAGAATGTAGTTTCAATGCAAAGGTAAGTGATGGACCATTCATCTCTAGCGAGAATTAGAGCAGTTAATGCTTATACATAATAATTCAGAATAAAACAAAACACATAATGAAAATAAAACTCCTTTGTTTCAGTATTATTTCTAATTCCTTTAAGTAAAAATGTTGTTGTAATAGACAAGCCAGAGTTCCATCTCAGACAGATGATCAAAAGTGCTAATTTTTTTGCCAACATCAATATTGTGATAAGAATTTAGGGTGAAATTTATTCAGAGCAGAAAAATAAAACAAATAACACAAAACCATCCCAAAAGTCCAAGCAGAAGTACCTATTCATTTAGATAGCAATCTGTGTACTGCATAACCTTGTAAAGAGAAAAGAAACCCACCAAACAAACAAACAAACAACAAAACCAAGAAAAACAAACAAACCCCTAAAATACAAATCCCTAAAATATGTAGTAAACTGAGACAAACAAACAAAACAAAAACCAAAACCAAAACAACAAAACACACACACACACACACAAACACAAACCCCAAAGGATGAACCTGGACAAAACTGTTAGTGAATATCTAAAATTTGTAGTTTTAAGGTATTCAGAAGGCTAAGATTTCCAGAAAGATCAGTAGGGTTTCCTAACATCTACACATCTCTAGTAAGCATTCTGAATATGTTTTGGAGCTTCATGGTCTTGTGACAACTCATGTCTCTTGAAAGAATAATCCTTTAATCCTGTTTTGACTACCAGTTAGTTGAATGAGGTTCAATGCATCTACTAGTTAAGGTAACGACAGATAGTTCCAGTTTTTGTAGAACCCTGTGGTGGTGAAAGTAGTACTTCCCATAATGAGAGCTTTTGTGCTGGTGCCTTCTACGTTTTTAAGAGATTCTTGATTCGTTGATTGCACATTCTATCTCTGCACTCAGATGGCATGAGTTGCCTCTCTGGAGTTTAGGAACTGAGGTATAAATGCTGCAGTTCTTATTTCTTAATGCTCAGTCCTTCATTTATATGAGTCTAATATGTTGTTTTGCCTTCCAGCCTTCGAGTTCTTGGAGTCAAATTAAACTTCCTCTTTTCCCACTTTGACTCCGTGGTGATCACTGCGTCTTCCTCGTGACGGCACTGCGTCACACCTAATACACTGCATTCAGAAATGTCTGACGAACTTGGTGAACACATGATAGTCATGACTGATGTTATTTTCTTGTTTGTCTCTTAAAATGGGCAAACCAGTTTTTAATCCTTTTTCAGTAATTATGATTTTCATACCCCTGATTATTCTCATTGGTTTTTGTTACTCTTGTGCTCATATTCTCTTCCTTTAACACATTTTTGAGGTATGGATAGAACAGTCAGTTGCACAGCATGACAGAGAGCTTTTACTTGGCCTGTGCTTGAAGACATGAACTGAGCAGCATTGCATTAATAAATGGATGTCCCACTGCCAGTGTACCATGAGGGCTGAAGGCTCCCTATGGAGAATAAAAGAATGGCAATATGGGAGAAAGGAAGCAGTGTGTTGGCACAAGCTTTTAGCAAAATTGTGCTGCAAATTTTTTGTCCCTTCAGGAAACAGAAGGCAACTATGGCTTCATTACAGTGTCTTGTAAAACCATTGTTTTTTTGAAAAAACCCAAAAAATTTGTTATTTGTAAGATCTAAAACCTCGAGAGTTATCTGGTCCATAAATTAAAAAAACAAAACAAAACAAAACAAACAAACAAACAAAAACCAAAAAAACCTGTCTGCCTCTACTTCACAGCTGAAATAGTCAACATCTTATTAGGCTCACTTATTTTGTTTGCAAGTTGAAGATAGAATTTTTATCTACTGAGATCTGCGTTTCCTTCTGTTGGTGTAAAATAACTGTAATCTCCCATGTTTGTGTCAGAGCCTTTCCCAGCTGCAACACCCCCTTGACTCTGAACAATTCCATGTGATATACATGCTGTTCAATTTAGGAAAAACAAGGCACTCAGCAGGCATGACACAATTAGTTATTATATTCTGCCTGCTCCAGACTAAACAAGTTTGTGTCCTGCAAACATGGTCAGAAGGTTTGCAATAGTTCTTTTTAGACACAAAAAAAGACAACACAGACAGCTGTATTTTTCTTAAATCAGATTATAATTTGTAATTGCATTAACATGAGTAAAATTACATCTTGTTAGCTAAATCTGCATTTCAAGAAACATAAATGTACAGATTTAATTAATTCATCCATATGTATAAATATAATTATTAGTCAAAAGTGACAGTTTAGAAATATCTTGGTTGGTTGATTTGGGCTTCTTCCTTTTCTTAAACAGTTATGGATTAACAGAAAACAGTTGTAAAGTGAGGAAAGATGTGTTGTCCAAGACTATACTAAAGAAAAGACAACAGTAAATATCTGATAAGAGGAACAATGAATCTAGTGGAAATTTCTGTCAATCTGACTAAAAAAAATATTCAAAGATTAATCTTTCTTTAACATCAGAATCAAAACCAAGCACAAGGTAACAAAATTTATAGATGGCACAAAACTGGGTTTTACAATGTTAGAATGCATGCATGAGGGTTATGTTAAACAGGAATAGATCTGACTGCCATTGTATGGGAATCTGCTCAAACCGAAGTCCTGTGTATCATTTTGGTGATTCTCATTCAAGGAAGATGAGCTCCAACTGAGGTAAAAAATAAGGAATATCATAGAAAACCTGGTTTACTACAGAATACCATGCAGTTCATCCTACTTCAAAAAAGTAAAGAAGAAGGAGGAAGAAGAAGAAGAAAAGAAGAAGAAGAAGGAGGAAAAAGAAGGTTGAGACCAAATATTTCTCAAATGCATCACGAAGGGGATGTCAGAAAAAAGCAGGAGTACTCAAAATTACTGAATAGTACTGATGCAAGAACAAACGAGTAAAATTTCACCATAAATATGTTTTAAAATATGTTGAAAGAAAGTTGACAAGCCTAAAAGAATCATTTCCAGAAGAAAAAAAGTAGAAGATACCTTACGGATTTCAAAGTAGAGTACAATAAATTAACAAGAAAAAGTTGCATAAGATGGTTACCAAGTACTACATTCTGCATTTCTGTGATCAAGACCAACACCATAAAGGGTATTTCAATTTGGCAGCAGTTAACGCAGGCAGGGAACCACTACTAATATCCTTTGAATATGAGAAATGCAACTGAAATGCTGTGGAAGTAAAATTATATTGCTTTCAGTACTCTAAACTGGAGATCAGCATACCAATAAATCAGAAACATCAAAGTTCCCAGCCCTCTTTTCATTCTGGTGACTCAGTTTTACCGTTTAGTTTCTTACACCATTAGACCAGCGTAAGTTCTTACATGACTACACTCTGAATCACAGCAGAGAATAGCTGCAAAATAAACAAAAAAAGGGAATAAATTACTCTTATGCTCAAGCCAAAACTTGGTTCACTGTACAGTCTACAAGAAGTTGTTCTAACCTAAGAGAAGGATGAAGGCAAGTACAGCATAGGCAAATGACAGAAAAGACTTGTGCAACAATGTTTTAATCTTAGAAATATAGATTCATAAAATAGTGCTGTCTGGAAGCATTACAAATTTTGATGTGTAATTTAAAGAAAAATTAACCACTAGAGATTAAACAAGCTTATGTATAAGAAAGAAAATAAAAGTTAATAAAAAGTACTTCTAGAAATATTTTTGCCTTATATTGCATTTTCTTGCCTTTACATATCTTGAAAAGCCCTGGAATGGCTTAATCTGGTCAACAGAATGAGCACTGGGCTAGGAAGAGATTTGATGTCAGCTTTCCCTCTAAAGCACAAACCTTCTGGTTATATGACAGAGCAATATCATTGTGTCCATGCATTTGTATTTTCCAAAATATATTTGAAATTGTCCTTATTTTATCTGAGGCTTAAAGACTTAAAAAGTGCTATTAAGTTTTGGTAACCAATTTAAAAAAATTGGGTTTAGATTTGAATGTTATTAGCCATACAAGATTAATTAATGTTTCTTTGCATTTTCGTATATATAAAACCACAAGAAACACTGAGAGTGCCAAATTATTAAGTAGTTACTTCTATTTTGAATATTCTTTTGTACATAAATGCTCTTTCCAGCTGTACATGACAATGGAGACATAAAGTAGGACATATTAAATAAAATTCCAAGTAAGAAAACTACAGGAGCTGAGATGCAATAAGTGCTGACACTTTCATTTGAAGAAATATTTTAGTCTATCTAGATGAAACTTGGATTTACATCAACTGAAATATACGTGAAGAGAATGTATGAAACATAATGACTAAATAAGAGGAATTCAAGAGCAGTATTTTCAAAAAAACTCAGCTAGTGTTTCAGTTGATTTGTGTCACTGAACATTACATATTCCATACATTTTAAATAAAAAACCTCGTCTCCTTAAATTGCTATGCAAAAAGAAGAGCTGAAGAATTTATTAGATGATGACTCTTTACCTTAGGATCCTCTGAATAAATAATCACATAAACTGATTGAACATAGGGTATTTAGAAATTGTGTCTGAGGAAAGTTAGATTGCATATAGCAATCTGATTTTCACTCAAAGAGAAGAAGCAATAACTACTATGAGAGGCTTATTGGCTATACAAAAGAAGGATTTAACCTTTTAAGCATTGCAAATATTAATGTTTAAATGGCATTTTAGCAGGAATGAAGGGAAGAAGAATTCAGAAGAAACATGCTGTCCTAAAAGTGCATAGCTCTGATGTAATTTATTTTTTCTTTTTCTTAGGGAGACATGATCTATAATATTAGCCATTATAATAATTCCAGTGATTGAGAGAAACAAACAAACAAACAAACAAACAAACTATTCCCCACCCCATCATTGTATAAATGTTTTTTTCATTTTGATTGAGTGTAAGAATGAGCCCTGTCTAAGAGGTGTGAGCTTTATTGGTTTACATAGTGCAGGACCACAGTCAAGTGATGAGGATGGTCTATGGCTCGCATACCATGTAATTCCAATTAAATTCATTATCTTTGAATAGTATTTTCAGTTCAGATACGGAAAAATGAAGAAACAAACATAAATGTAGTTAAGAACCACTGGAAAACTTTTTTTTTTTAAAATAATAAAATCATATAATAAGAGAATGGTTAGGGTTAGAAAACATCTCTGGAGATTATCTGGTCCCAAACATAAATGTGTGCCTCAGGGCACTGGAACAGTCCCATGACTTAAATTAAACATAGTCTGGAATTAAGACAACAGAATTTAACCTAGTTTGTTTTGTTTTGTTTTGTTTTTTTTAAGTTGAGCAAATTGTGTTAATTTTAAAATTAATATTGAATTTAAATATGAATGAGTTACCCTAATTTTAGGTTATTAGTCAAATGCAGAAATTAAGAAATTATGGTAATTAAAAGGAATCCCTGTTACAGAATGACAAGTAAAAATTGTACTTTAGGTACACATGATTATACCATTATATATTTTTGTTTGTTCAGCATTAAAATATTCATAAATTACATATTGGTTTTTAGTCAGAAAGCTGACAGTTCATTATAATCCTCAAAAAAGTTGCGAGTCAAGAAAAAATTGACCTTTTTTTTGCAAAATGATTGGCCTAGAAAAGCAGATTGAGGTCCTTTCCTGAACTATCTGGTAATTTTGAATCTTCGTATACTTACGAAAGTATGTTACTGTATTACAAAATAACTATGTAGCCAAATATAGAAACACAGCAAGGATAAGGAAAAATGACTTCTAGTGAGAGTAAAAAAGAGGGAACAAAAGAAAAGACAGGAGAATTTTCAACATCAATAGCAGGTTGTCACTGATTAAAGTGCTAGGGTTGGAATGTGATTCACTGAGGAAAACCCAACACAGGAAGAAGGTTCATAGAGGCAAGGGCGTTGATATGCCTGTTCATCTTACAGAGCTGTGCAAAGATGACTTCATCTCAGCACAAAGGGAGCCAGAGGACCACTTCTGTTATAGATAAACCACTATCAACAGCTAAGGGGATCAGCTAGTGGGGTAACTGTGTCCTTGAGTCAGTCAGATTTAAAATAGGAGGAGTAGAGTATCAGAGTCTGACGCAGGTGCTGAGTAAACTCATCAGGACTTTCAGGACTTGCCCCATGTCCTTAAAAGAAGCTGCAGTTCAGGAGAAGTTTATCCTCTGAGACTGTTTTGGAGCTTAGTGTAAAACAGGTGGAGGAGGAGTGGACTTCATAAGGACAATGTGTCCTAAAATTGTCCCAACACAGATTTGAATCAGAGTATGGTCAGATGGCCATGCTTAGCATAATTTAAAATGCTCCTGCTCCTTAGCTTGGATTGAAAACATAATCTAAAAAGTAATTTCAGAGAGTTGTTTATGTGTTAAGACAATCACAAACATGATGTGACAGTATATAAAAACTTTTTGAAGGTGTTAAAACAACAAAAAGCTTCTCTAGAGAAAGTAATTTTGTAAAGCTATCAAAAGCTATTAACTAACACGTATTTAATGTCATTCTTTTGATAATGCAAGTCTCTAATTTGTTCCTTGAAGTACAACCAAAAATGCCTTTTCAATCACGCAAAGTAAGAAAACCTGAGGAAGAAAAAAATAAAGTAAAAGCAAAGAAAGTGAAAGCTTTTTTTGATACCTCTCTCTCCCCAAATAATCAGGGAATAATATATTCTGGGCAGCTAAATTGATAGAATTAATTTGTAAATACAGGAAAAATGTCTTGATTACAGTTAATGGCTTTCTATTTATACTTCAATATGATGAAATAAAAAGAGGTTTGGGTTTTTTTGTAAATATTTTTCAAAACAATCCACCTGTACAGGGCCTTAAAACTGACAAAGGTGAAACATTGCAATGTTGTAACAGTATACTTTAGGAAGAACCAAGTATGCAGTATTAATCATGTGAATATTTGTCCAAACTTAACTAAATATTTCTGGTCTATCAGCCTAAACACTATTATTTCAAAAGTAAAATTTTTAAATTGCTAATCAAATTACAAAGTTTGAATTATCCCTCATGCTAAAAAGAACAATTAAAATGCTTAAAAATCAATAAAAAGCTGAAATTCTATGAAATTTTCTTCAAGGCATCAATTTTGAACCTTTTCAATTAGAAAGTATGAGACTGAAATTCCTCTCTTTTCATCCACACTCAGAAGACAAGCAATAGCAATTCACATGTTATGATAACAGACCTACTCATTGCCTCCCTTATAGTGCAGACCTTGCCATCTTTTAGAAATTCTCCCTTGGTGTTTTTTACACATGTAACTCAGTACTAAGGTGTGAGAGACAAGTTTAGCTTGTTCAGCGTGGCTGAATCTCTTCCTAGGTTAGAGAACACATCAAAATTACAACATCTAATAATACTTGCCAATTTTCTGATCTGAGTGCACAGAATTTACCTTGGCTCTTGAAATAATTGAGCCCTGTGGTTCCTCTCTTTATAAGAAAGGAATTTTATCAGTTTTCTTATGCCCTTAAGAGGTGAAATGCAGCATATTAAGACAATATTTTCTGCTGGCATGGCAGGAGTACAAATACATATAAATGTTGTGGTATGGTATTGAGGAAATGGTAATTCAAAGAATGTTTTGTGTGGACTGTTTGAGGAGCCGTGGACTGTTTGAGGAGCCAGTTTCTAAGAGCCATCCTGAACAGATATGACTAGACAAAGCCAGAGTTCAGTTTTATGATCTATTAGAATTTCTGAGGATATGACCAATGGTTTTTAATGCTAATTGGTAAATTATGTGGAAAGGGTATCCTTTCTGAGCATATGGAGAATTTTGAGCGGAATATAGATTCTTCTTATATAGATTCTTCTTCTTTGAATATAGAGTCTTCTTTGAAGCTGCTATGATAAGTGATACTTCTGTCTTTATGTCAACCCAGAGGCTTTATTAATTCATTTTCTCCCCTGCCCTGGGGGTCTGGCAGCTGGCCCAGGTCAACCCATCACATTTCATGGGAGGAAATCAATAAATATCATGAGTACATCTATGTTGCTAAAAAAAATAGACAGCCAGGAAACAAGATAAGGGTTTGGATCTTCCTTTTCCCACCTAATTAAACAGATAATCTACTCCCATTGAATTTAGGTACTCCTAAGGAAATATTCCATTTCATTTTAAAGACTGTTATCTCAAAGGAGTACTCATAAAGGACAGAAAAACCATGAGACCGCACAAAGTTTTTCTTCCTCGGCTCCACCTTGTTACAAATCCAGACTGAATCTCTGCCTCTCAAAATCAGGTAAAAACCACACACTTTGGTGGCACAGCCCATTCATTGTATCCCATTTATTGTGAATATAAAGAGGCTTCACAGAGACATTGTAGGGGACTCAAATGACACAAATCATGAATGTACTGTTTTCATCCTAATGCAACTGGTACTAAGCAGCCTGGATGCAAGCCAGCCTACAGTCCTTGGTTTCATGTCCAAGGATTGATCCTGATTCTCTGTTGTTATCAAGAAGAGCTGAAATCACTGCACTTGCTTCAAGGTTTTCTTCCCATCTCCCGTGATATCTGGTTTTGGTCATTGTCAGACACATTAAAATTTTTTAAAGTTATTTTCATTATGGACATCCTTAATATTTCACTATTTATTTGTATTCTTCTGCTATAACTTGTCCTTTTTTCACTAGTAATTTGTTTGGGTTACCTTAAAAGCTATAGAAAATCAAGGCTGCTGTGGGATTCTTAACAACATCTGAACAAAAACCAGAGACATTATTTTATTTTATTGAAATGTATTTGAGACGGATGAAGAGAAACAATCCAGAACAAAAGAAGAAGGGAAATTAATATAAAAAAAATCATGCTCTGATTCCAGATTCCCACAAGTAAGAAAATAGCATTATTTGCTTTAATTTTGTTTCTATTACTTTACGCTAAAAACCTTGACACTGCAACACAATTCAAAGTTTCACATTCCTCAGTTTTAGATCTGTGATACCATGCCTTCAATAGACTATATATCTTGTACAAAGAAGTCTTATTTATTTATCTGTTTTGGTTCAGGGATTGTTTGTTTGTTTGTGTTGTTTTGGGACTTTTTATTTTAATATCTGACATCATTCTTTCCCAAAAAATATTTCCAGATCATCTTTTACAGCATGGCTTTCAGTAATTTTTCTAGGTTACTCATACTAGGATTCAATTCTTACCTTCTGAAACACTGCATTCAAGACAACACACCTGAATTTCCCATTATTCTTTCACATAACTTCAAAAAATGTAGTAGGCACTAAATGGTAGTGTACCACCACTACTAAATAAAAGTAACCGTGCTGCTTTATACAAAATTCTTTCTAGTCTGACAGTATCACAGTGCAGTAAAAACCACAACACCTGCTATTTGTTATCAAAGTCAGAGCTGAGAGCATAATTGATCAAAGAAATAATAAGGAAATACATTACAGGAATGGCATTTTTTTGCAATGGAAGAAAGCGATCAAGAGAAATAGCAATTTAAGTGTGTCAATTGCATTACTGATATGCCTATCACTTACAATGCACATGGGAAATGAAATTTCTAAACTCAGGTTGTGAACTCAGATTCTCTAGGTACTGAGTGGAGAGAGATAGTTGGGGTTTTTTTAAGCATTAATTATTATAACCGTTGCCGAATAATTCAGTGCCTTAGCAAGCCAAGAGGAAATGTCAAATAATGAAAGTTCCTATAGAACTCTGCTCTTCTCATCTGTACAGGTACTAAGGAAAGGTTAATATTCACAGACTGAAGCAGTATTTGAAGATGGATACCTGCAGCTTTCCTTTAATGGTGGAGGATCACTTCACCTCAGAACCGAATGCCAAAAAGATGAATAGTGCAAATTCACCTTGACAGCATAACCTGTGTTTTCCCTGGGCCTGCATCCACAGATCCCTCCTCCCCCTTTGGATTATTGTGCTAACCCACTATTACAATGATTACTGCAATCTAATTTAGATGTGCACTTGCATCTTCTGAGAAAGCTACACAACTGCAGGGTAAACAATGCAGGTTGTTGGTGAAAGTGGTACTGTAAGGTGTTGTTGTCCCCATTTTGAGGCTCAGTTTTGAACTTTGCATTTAGGTCTAACATGATGAGGTAGAGAGTTTTTCTGAGATATCTGGTCTTGAGTAACTCCTTGATAGTAGAGGAAGTCAAATGACAGATTTCTTTGTGCTGCTTAGAGAAAAAGTGAAGTTTTTAATATCCTCAGAGTTACACTTAGAGACTTAAGGATCAAATCTTTCTCTTTCTGTGCAAATATCATCTCCATATCCAAATCTATTTTTTGTGTATGCTAAGTAGGATATCAGCTAATTTGATTACTTTGTCTTTCAGTAAGTTGGGATAAAGCTGACACCTGCTATGCCATGTCTGACTCCAATGATTTGGTGGTGAAGTACTGCCTGAAATGCTCATCTTAGCTTAAAAGAGGAAATTGCTATCATGAAGAAGAGATGAACTTTACTAGCTTAAGTAAGTATCATGATAGCATAAATGCACAGACTGAAATCTGTTAGCCGCATAAAGAACTGTATTCCCAGCAAAAATACAACAGTGTTCTGAAGAAAAACTTTGTTTCTGAGAACCTTTTATGGAATCACTTCTTATTCATTTACCCTGTTACCACGCTGGAAAAAAACCAATATATTTTTGTATGGTCTACCCCAAACTTATTTAGTTCTATGTATGATTTGTGTGATTATTTCCCTCCTTTCTTTTTTTTTTTTTTTTTTTTTTTTTTTTTTTTTTTTTTT
>VZUI01046736.1:31966-50438 GCA_013401135.1 Cettia cetti
AAAAAAAAAAAAAAAAAAAAAAAAAAAAAAAAAAAAAAGAAGAAAACTGTTCAGAAGTGAACATCTAGAAGACAGTATATCAGATCAGCAGCCAATAATTATTAGTGCGTTAAATGCTATGCTAATAGTAATAAACCATAGTAATTGGAACGTAGAACACAATGGTAAGAACACCTTTGCCTTTTAATGCAGCTTGACTTTAAGAAAATATTCAGAAAACTCATCAAAGTTAACTTAGGATTGATACAAACTATGATATGCCAAGACAGCACGATATACAGAAGCTCACTCTGATTATGGTTTATGTAATACCTTCATCCTGGAATTTCTTTTCAAGCCTTAATCCATAAATCAGTGTCTATTTCAGGAAACAAAGGGATAATCAAATGTGGTAGAAAGGCTGATATTTTTCTTCTCTTTTTTTTACCAAAAAGAAGACATTTCCTAAAGAGTGAATTTTGACTGATCTCCCACTGCAATGCTGTTCTGGATGAGTTATTTGAAAATGAGAAATATATTCCTTCTTTTTCATATACAACGTTATTCCTTTAGAGAATAAAATTATAAAATTGAACTACATGAAAGAATAAATAATAAATAAATATAAATAAATATGAAACAAAAAATATCTCTTGGGGAAGAAAATAAAAATATATTGGGAGAAGAAAAGAGGTTCCTTGATGACTTGGAATTTCATTGTTGCCTATAGCTTCTATGTTTTCTGAATTACAATATTGAGATGCATGGCAATATAGACTCACAGAACAAAGACAATAAAAGATTAAGTACCAGAGATTTAACATGTGTCACTATCTCCTTTTCCTGAAAAAAAACGTTCAATTAAATTCTTGTGTTATGTTTCAGTGCAGTTAGAAACCAATGTCATACTAAGAGATGAAAGAAACTCTGGATATCAGTTTCTTTCATTAATAGACACATACAAGCCTAAATGTCTGGTGCAACTAGTATATTAATTTTTCTTTTCTTCCAAAGATGATGACAAAACAAAAACCTGAGAGAAATATAAAAATGTAATAAAACACCAAAGAAACTATGCAGATATCGTGAGATATGAGAGGGGAAGGTGCGAAGACCCAGGAGAAACACAGAACATAAATCATACAAAAATCCCATAGACAGTCAAGAAACTAAAGAAGTCCTTCCAAAAAGAAGTCCTTCCATAATGTATGCAGAATCAATAGGAATGATAATAATTAGGACAGCAGTTAAATTATTTTATATGTGAAGAAACATGCAGTAGGGAATAACATTTATGACACTTTCAAGATCGCTATTTAAAGTATGACAAACTGAGGATTAGAAGTAGTTAAGCATACAGTTACCAGGTTCCTACAGTATGCTTGGACTTACAGAAAATATCTTTTCATAAAGTCTGCAGAAACTAATTTGATATGAAACTATAGTTAAGTAAGGATTATTATTTGCAATAGGACACCACTAGTGACTTCATTTCATAGAATCCTGTGTTGATGCTTATACTGCGTCTTGTGTTTTCAAACTACTTTGAAAATGAATTAAATAGATTAAAACATTTCAACATGATAAACAAATCTGTAAAGCCAGATGTGGAGGCCTGCTTTACCCATGAAAGTTGAAGCTGAGTGAGCAGATTTTATATGCAGCTTATTTTAAACCAAAATATTAGCAATTATTTGATAATTGGAGACACTTTTCTGTACCCGGTGGCCAAAAAGTTACTATTCTCACAGCTAGTGACAGCCCACAGGCCCTGTAGTATCTGTGCCTGACAATGCAGGGCCCAGCCATGCCTTCTGTTACCAGTTTGTTATGGGAACAGGCTGTGCGAATTTGGCAGCAAGTAGCTCATTACCCTGGGCAATTTTCTTATGGTCTTGCCAGTGTGAGCAGAGGCCGAAAGCGGTGAGGCTCTGGGAATCTAAACAACTCCATGCTGGTCAAGTGTTTTTCCCCTTGGTTGAGCAGTGGTGCAGATTGCCCAGGGATGTTGTGCTGCATCAGTCTTCAAAGGTTTACAAGAACATTCTGCTGCAAACTCAGATCTGACCCTTTTTTCAGAAGGAGGTTGGGCTAAAGACCTCTTGATGTTTTGCATGCAGGCTGCAGAGCTGGATAAGAACTATTTTTGCTTTAAAAAGCTAGATGTAGCCGAGAATGGGTGGGTAGGAGAATTAGGGTATGGGGAGGTGGAAGCAGGGAGAGGACCTCCGGTGGAGCACACACTGAACTCAGTGAATATGAACATCACAGTCTGCAGCCATTTGTGCTGACTGCACAGCATTAACTTTGTGATTTTGCATATTCACATCTGATACAGTATGATAGTTAAGGGAGAATTGTTTTCAGTATGTAGTGATAATGATTAACAATGTGCAATAACTAATTATTATCAACGTGTGATGCTAATTAATGCCAATCCAGTAAAGTGTTGTTTTAACAGTTTGAGACTGACCTGATTTTTCAGTCTTCTAAGCACTCCAATCACAGCTCTCTAGTTTCTTGGTACACGCAGGTTGTAAGAGCTGGCTGTGCATTGTTGCAGAATGCCTTAAAAATTCTGAGTGTTCTTAATTGTTGATTAAAAACATGCTGAAAAACTAATACATGTAATCTTAATAAATTTAAATAAGCAATTATTTCTAAAGAAAAAAAGAAGAATATTTTAATGAAAAGCTAAACTAGATTACTTTTTACTGCTCTCTTCTTTTTGATTAATTTTTACTGTAGAAATGCTTGAAAGAGATCTATCTCAAATGCAGTATGCAGTACATGTTCTATCACCTGAAAGAGTTTTAGAAAAGCGCAAACTGAAAAGAGCATAAACATGGAATATCTTTTAATGTTCCAATGCATGAAGTCAGGGAAATGAAAAAACTATGAAAGCAGGAGAAATTATTATAATAAAAGAGAAAATACATTCTTTTACAATGAAATCTGGCTTTATGTGAAATGGTGAAGGTAAAAAGTGTAAAGATCGTAAGTCCTTGGTCATTAGAAGACATGATTATCCCAAAATGCCAGAACACATATATTCCATTAAGGAAACCTGTGGCCTTAGCAAACCAGACATTACAAGACTGTATCCAAACCATCTAAATATACACTTATCCCTAATCATCCACTTCATAATGTCTTATGACTAGAAGAGACTGAACATATTCAGAACCTAGAAAATACCAGTTAGAACTGACAATTTTACTGCTGCCAATCCATCATGTGAATGTCTTTAGACATAGGTTATAGTGAAGCTAATAATTTCTTCAGAGAGGTTTTCACTTGGTCAGTAAGGACTGTACATATCTAATTTATCTGTGTGAAGATCTCTGCAGCTGAGGTAAACTTCCTAGATTTCCTCTTCAGTTGGAGGAAAACAAACAAAAAAGATACTTATAAAGAAAGATTTATCAGCTCTATTTTAATGTCCACATTGGTATGCATACACAAATGTAAAATAGTATCAGTAACCAGAGGAAAAAAGGCTACATTAGCTGGAGTTCCAAGGAATGCATAAATTCAAATGGTGAATTTCAATGCATTTCAATGCAGATGTTCAAGTATATAAATCCTCCCAGTACAGGATCCAGGGACCATCAAGTGAAACTAATAAGAGTCAAGTTAAAACAAACAACACAATAATAGGCAAATAGCAGGTTGGAGGAGAGTTAGTTACTGATTCTTCTGTTCTGTCAGCTCATTTACACACCTAAAAAAGGAGCTGCTGCTGCTTCTAACCCTTGCAAAGTAGAATATCAGAAAGGGGGCAGAATAGACAAAAACATCTATTCTGGACTGTTTTTTTGTGAGAGGTACCAAATCATTCAAGTATGTTCTACCCTCAATATGATGCTTTTTGAAGGGGTAATGTTTTGAAGCGGTGATGTAACTATTTTTTATTATTATAAATATTTCTGTGTTATCTGGTGTGTATAAAGTAAGAAGGATGTTAGAAGATACAGCTTAAAAAAGCAGCAGATATTTTGTTGAATAAAGTCCTAGTCCATTTTTCACTGACCAAGCTGAGACATACTTTGTGTCCTAGAGATTATTTCTCAAGTATTGCAACCACTGTGAAAAGCAGATATACAAAAGCAGATACATAAAAACTCTCGGTGATTCATTCCCTGATCTGAGTTGCACAGCCTGTTTTCCCAAACTACTGTTTTTTGGGGTTTTTTTTTTCCTGTTAGGTTTAAACATAGTGTTTGAATTGAATTCTAGGAATAGTTATTCAAAAAACATGCAAGATAATATGCTTTAAAATATGAAAATGGCTTTCTACAAACACTTTGAGTAAATGGCTTGAAATTTTTTAACCTTGCATCACAAATTATAAAAAGAAAACTGAAGGGAGTTATAATAGTTATAGTCTGTAGTTAAGCTGTTACATTGTTAACAATTGTATCAAGGGAAATGGTGCAGTCATTATTTTTAAGATAGATCTCTTTAAAGCTCAATAAATTTCAAACAAAAAAAAAAAAAAAAAAAAAAAAGGGTGTTTTAATACCACATGTCCAAATTCAGTTTGCTGCACACAGTAGGGGGCATGGAAAAGGGTGTAAGAACACATTGAGCACAACAGACTGGAAAAAATGGTCAAAACACAAAATCCCAAATAAAAAGGAAGTTTTACTCCTGTTAAAAACTATAACAACAACAATTTCTATTTTAATTAAAGTTAAACTCGGTTGAAGAGAAAAATTACAGCAATTTGAAGTGACTAAAACACACCAAAATAAAATCAGATTCTGATTTTAATTGGAGAGAGCAGAAAAAAAGGCATTTATATGTTCTGTGACTCAAGGCACTTAAACACAATTTCATTGCTTGCTGTAAGAAAAAGAACAGACAGAACATCATAAGAGTTTTTCTATCGTTTTGCTTAAGAGAACCACTATGTAACATAAAAAAACCTGAATCAGTTCTTGCTTCTGAAAATAGGTAATAAGTTATTTTCAATCAAAAACAGAAGAAGCAGCGGCTGGAAGAAAAAAATATCATCCCCTTCTGAAAACCAGAGGTGCTCTATGTTACTCCCAAGGAGTATAATTCTGGCAGAAAAAAAATTCCTCTCTCCTGTTTATGCTCAAGGCAGTACAACCACCAGTTCTACTTAGGCATGTTCAATATCTCTCATGGTCTCTGAGTTTCTGACTGAATCTCTTACTGATTTTCCTGTGTAGAACAGCAGACTCATCTGTCTCTACTTCCATTGGAATGCTTGGCCAGGTTTTTAACTGTCCACAGAGCTTAAGTGGGATCATTCTGAAGCTCTTTTTTCTCAGCTTTCGACAGTTGCACACAAAATACCAGAGAGATGGTTCTCAGGCTGCCAACCTGGGTTTGAGGGAAAAACCTAGGAATTTGGTTCCTTGGAGGAGGGCAGTCAGAGCCCAAAATTAATGTAAAATACAAACACATTGTCTACCTTGATCATATTTCTCATGCAACTATGTGAAGAACTTTGTTAACAAAATGTGAAAAGGAGTTGAACAACAGACTTTTATTTAAACCACATGACCCAGCTAGAGACTTTCCCTCCATGTGTTCACTAACACATTTTCCTGCCTTTCTTTTTTTTTTTTGTTAATAGCAACATAATTTTCTAAATAATTAGAAGTAGATTTCAGAATTATTAGCTACTAGAAACTATGAAAGCTGTTTCTTGCTTTACAAGGGCTGAGCAAGTATATTTGTATTGCTCCAGATTTCATTTGGGGTGAACAAGTTAGTCTTAGAAGTCAAACAGGGCCAGAAATGGCAATATTTCAGCTGGAATGAAATTGCTGATACTGTAGCTCTTACTGGTGGTCTTATATATAACCTACAGGGAAGCAGAAGAAGTTTGACAAGTTGCTTGTGTACCATAAATACTCTAAACCTAAAAGGCACTGTTACTTTTTGGCGATACTCATTGAAAGGTCTGAGAACTTAAAAAAAAAAAAAAAATCTTTTTGCAACCCAGTGCCCAGAACACTTCATTACAGTAATGGCAATAATTTCATAAAAAAAAAAAAAAAAAAAAAAAAAATCAGTCCAATACTCTAAACTATTGACCATACTCAGCCTGTCAGTCTAATTTGGCTGCTATCTTATATCCTCAATGGGAAATAGGCTAAGAGGTGAGCAATGCTTTATTTCTGTGACCTTTTAGGGTTTATAGGCAAGAGAATCTTAGTACTAAGATTGTGTAATCCTACCTTGCATGTAAACTCCAATCTTTTACATAAACCTCAGAAAACTTTTTACTAAGACATTTGGTGAAACAGTTTCTTCTCAAATATGATGTATGTCTTAGTGAGCTTCCAGAGAGGTTTTTAGGAACAACATCTATATCTATTGCCTTTTCATTAATAGTGGAATGGCCAAATAATTCAGATATATTTCAGATGTTTGTATCACCTACATTTATTCCAGGGACAATATTTGCAGATACAACAGTTAAACAATGAGAAAATGCCTTACTACCAAGGAGAGGCAGCAGAAGTAGTAGAAACACTTCAACTTCCTCATGTTCTGCTCTGAGAATCTAAAGCTGTTGCATACAATAAAGATTTTGCTGATTGCTTTTTTAAAAGAATTACTAGCTTCATAGGGTGGAACATTACAGGTGGTAAAAAGAGAAAAAAATATATAGTTTGAGGATTCATGTTCTTAAGGATCTTTTCCAGGGCAAATGACTCCATGATTCTGTGATTCTTTGCAATAACTATTCCTTAAGGTTTTTACACTGTTTGCCTCTATCTCATGGAGAAATAGTGGGTAATTTTGTGAAGTTTACACTTTACACTCAGGTTAGAATTGGAGCTCCTTTAAGGAAACATTATACTTCATAAAAAGGGAACAAAGATAATTTGGGGGGGCTCAGGGAGAACTGAATTTTTTGGGGGATTGTTTTGGTTCTGTTTAATAAACCTGAAGAGTTGTTACTCAGTGATTCCACCAAGCTCAACATCGCAAATCAAGTAACATTGCAGTAGTTTCTATGGATTCATATTTACACTCTTCTCCAAAGGACTTCATCAAGAGAAATTTCTTTCTAAAAGTTACAGATTCATGCCGTACTAAATGTATCAGCTATTTTTTTCAATTTTATTTTTGCTTAGAATTTCAAGCTTCATGCACAATCAACTTGTGAAGCTAAGTCTTACTGAAGAAAAATCTACTTTTCTTTTAGATCTGATAGGAATTTCCCCCCCCACCAGTCATTTTGGCTAATGTTTATGCTGTATAATTCAGGATTTAAAAGTTAACTTTTAAATTAAAGCAGTTAAAGCATTTCATATAAGAAATTAATAAAGAGGTAAAAACCAAAAGGAAATCTTCTCATCATAAAATAGATACACCTAATTCTTTCCATTAGGAATAAAGTGAACCTAGGACCACCAATTTGAATTTAATTAGCTTAAATTGCTGTGTGAGATAAGGCTGACCTTTCATTTAACAGGGCATCTTTCTGACTTCGAACTTTTTGGCTATTAGTCTAGGTTTCATTAAGACTTTGACAGATACAGGCTTACAAATCCAGCTGTTACAAATGAGCCAGTTACCCTTCCTTCTATTTTTCTGGCTAACTGGATTGAGGGTCTCCATTGCTCTCTCTCTGCTGGCAAAAGCCTTCAACAGAGTGAATTAAGTGCAACCTTTATCAACTTTAACTACACTGGCTAGATTTTAAAATAAATTGCAAGAATTTTCCCTGAAGTGGCTCATCCCCTTTCCTCCTCTGTAATTAAAGTAGATGCTTCTAGAATGGCACCACTAAAAAAGTTGAAGAAAACAGAAAAGAGCAGGTAGTGGATGTTAATGTGCTATGGCTGGTTAGCTAATTCAAAACATGTTATAAATAACACACATTTGAATTCTCATCATAACCATTCTTGCAATATACTAAAAACACTATACTAGTGAAAATGATATGTTTTTCATGATGTATAGACAATACTCATTGTGTTAAGCTGACTAGGAAATAAGGGATTGCATGTAGAGTGATTTCTTTCATCACAGTTTAAGACAAATGTTGAGTCTATAGGAAGAAGTGAAGGTGGTTTTTTAGGATAAAAGGTATCTCTTTGATCTGAGCTGTTCTTAGAATTTTAGAGAGGTTCTGACTGTTTTAGTCATGACAAACTAAGCCATTTAATCACTTTTTTTTCCCAACAAAAGGCATGCCAATAATACCTCCAAAAAGCCATTTTCAAAATACTGTTTCCCATTTCTGAAAATAAAATTTGAATCTAAATATTTGCATTTGCAAAAAAAGAGAAATGCAGGAAAAATAGTATAATTTTTAATTTTTCTCTGGTATGTCACACTATCTTGAATTCAACATGCGGTGGGGAGTAAAAGGAAAAAAGAAATATCCTTGTTGTTAGTGTGAGAAACAGGTAACTTTGGAAAGATGCAAGCTGACAATTTGCAACTTCTTTCTTTGTTTAGGTTTCATTTAAAACAACTCGCTACTCTGCTATACCATTTCTCAAAGGATATTTTTACTGAAAATGTTCTGATTAGGTGTGCATGTTGTCTCTATCCTCCTGTCGAGTTACGAGTTACAAATTAACCAATTTGTATGTCTCATATACATTTGTTTAGTGGAGCAGAGGTAAGGAATTGTATTATATATGCTCTCTTTATTTATTGTATTAATATTGCATAGTCAGTGTTTGAATATTTCTTTAAAATGAGGAAAGAATTTGAAGGACTCCTGAACCTCTCTGGACAAAAAACAATAAAATAAAAACACACTTGTAGACCATGTTCCAAGGAAGCAGAAACTGAATAATTACTGAATTACTGTCTCTTCATTAAGGAGGGACAGGACAAAATCGATTCTCTCTTTCCTTCACATAATATAAGGAAGAAATGAGCTAAAAAATCCTAGACATAGGATGCTTGGCAGACCTGAAATAAAGGACTGTGTCACAGAAGCAAAAAACTTCCTTTGTTAACTGAGAAGTAGACATTTATATACAGTCATTTCTTTATTGTGACTTGTGGTCCATAGAAAGCAAACTCATTTCACTTTTTCTATTTACATAGAAGAAAAGCATATTTTTGTTCCAATCTTGTCTCATACAGTTGCTCTGAAATATTTTGCCAACTTAATTTTCATCTTCAGATTTCATGTATTAGCAGTGTAATACTAAATATTTAAATTATGAGTGATGACTTTCCAACATTGAATAAAATGGAGACCTCACCCCACGAGCTCACTTATTCCATAGACACTTAATTTCTGCTAAATATTCTGGCAACAGCTAGGTAGAATAAATCTGTTTTACCACTGAATAATCTACATATATTGAAGTGGTCCAATGATTTAAAGTGGATGTTGATGGGCCACCTTAACATAAATGCTGAAAAAAAATAAAAAGGTTATTTTAAAAGTTCTATGTGTCTCGCATAATGCCAAGTGTCAATGAAACATTTATTATTACATCATAGTGACATAAAAGTCAAGAATATTTTATGATATAGAGGTTTATATTTCAAAGAGTTAAATAGCTGTCTGGGATTTGGTGGGTTTTTCTACTTTTATTGCAATAAATTTCAGGCATGACTGGAAGCTTATAGCTTTCACTTTATTTCAAGCTAGATTTTGTTTACTAGGAAAATAATTGACCAGAGAAAATATAATTGTATTAAAAAATATAACTTCACAAAATGAATCTAAAAATATTTTATTTTCTGAGTTTTTGAAAATATTTATTTTAAACTACTTTTGTTGGACATAAAGTGAATTTATAGGAAAAATTTGAATTTTGTGAAAAGTTCTCATTTTTTCTGATTAGCATACTATGTGTGAATTAACTAAGATATTTAATGAGATATTTCATATTTTAGATTTGCTAAGCATTAATATCATCTAACTTCAGGAACAATTTCCCATTACCAATAAGCTCTAGCCTATTTCATATATTCTGTCTTATTTCTCGCATGAAGTTATCAATCCTTTGGCATGTTTTAAAAAGTCCATTTTTGTTCTCAACAATGTTCAAAAATAGTTGTATTTCCTATGTTTTCTTTTTACATAATTCTTTAGTTTCTCAAATATGTAAATCATTCATGTCTTTTGATTTTTTTGTAAGTATTCAGTTGTTGTTCTTTGTCATGCATTTAAAATGGTCTCTAAGATTTTTAGAAAGCAGAAGGCTACATGAGGTCAAATTGATGAGACTTCTCTTTTCATTTTGCATATTATAAATATATGTTATATAACTGAATTTTTTATTTCCTCTTAAGCACAGGAATTAATTTAGCACTCCTTCAGTTTTTATTTTGTGCACTTTGGGCACCTTGATCCTTAGCAACACAAAGAAGAGTGAATGTTCTGCTGTTTGTCAGTTCTGGGGGTATTCTTGTGTTGTTTCATGATTTAATAATAGCAAAACACTCATCAGCCAGAATGTTTGGAAATCTTTGTTTAACGCCTTGCAATGTATATTTTCAAAGATATGACTTTAGTGCCTAAAAGTATTTGACAATTTGTGACAGTTTTAAGCTGCAACTGCAAATACAGAGTCTATGTTTACATCTAGAGGCATTTGCATGTGCTATATCTGCCATTTATATGAAGTAGCTTTAATATTTATAAATCTTGTGCAAATCACAAGGAAACTGCTGTGATCTTGAAGAGTGTCATGTTTGCATCATGGGCTGCTTATCTCACCATATTAAAGTAACTAAATATATGACAATTATCTTTCCATAAAAAAGATACGCATATACAAAGAAAAGTGGGAAGAGGTAAATATTTAAGAGGAATATATTTTCTCTTAGTAATTATAATGAAAGTGTCTTGGGAATGATCAGTTGGTTGGATTTTCTGATGCCAGACTCAGAATAAATATTTTCTCAGTTTGTTTGCTTCCTTTCTTGTTTATAGTTGCAACAAGCATTCCAGAAATGTCAGTACACTCACACACATACACACACACACACACAGAAAAATGAACACAGGTAGCCATATATTTTATTGTCTCTTATTTATTTATTATTAAATGCTGAATCCTTGTTGGCTTTTCTCACAAACCAGAGGTCTTTTCCACCTTACGGGTGACCAAGTACCATTTCATTCCACATATCATTCCAATTCCATATACATTTCCAGTCCTCTCTTGTAAACAAGTGGACTCCATTTGTTCAGTACATAATAGAACATTATGATTACAACAGAGCCATGGACTATATGAAAATTCAATATGAAAAAATTAGCCAAATTAAAAAGTCATTTTCTTTCAATTAGAAATGAGGAGATACAGTAGTCTTAATGCACTTGAAGGGCAGAATGACAATAACCCATTAATGTGATCCAGGCATGAAAAAATAAAACCTATTTTTAGAATATATGAGCTGAGCTATTTCTAGTACAAATGGTAATATATATAACTGTCTAACTTTGCTTCAATATATCTCACCTGGTGGGATGACACTTATATTGATATGGACAATTCAGGTCACCTACATACTAAAAACAGAACATATAGAAAAGGGACTTCAGTCTTCCAGGATGAGACAACAAAATGGTAGTAGAATAGGAAAACTTAATACTACAGGACTGAGACTGATAATTCTGTTTACTTCTAAAAAAAGATAAGTAAGCTAATGAACAATGTAAGGACTGAAGTAAATGAACACAAACTGAACATTAATGAGTCCCCCTTTAACCACCCCCCATAAAGAAGTTATTTTAGAATCTAGCTTACACTTACACATCAGAATAGCTGAACAAAAATATAAAAAAATATAAATAACTTTAAGAAGACTGATTGATGTCAGACAGCACGGGATTCTACAACAGAAGATTATTATTTTCCTCATTACAGAACTATTGTAAACAATGGTCTGGGTCTTGGAGAATGTAATTACGTTCTTCCAAGAGAGTTTAGTGGGGGAGGATGAGGCGATCTGTGGATAAGCATCTACCCTATCAAAGATGTTTTAGGCTGTGTCTCTGCTGTTGGGGAAATTGATTCAGTGGTGTTCTTGAGTTCCTGATTCCTCCAAATTTTGGATACAGGGTCTGATGAGATGTGATTCTTCATTTCACTCAGATTTGAGATGGAAAGAAAGGGAAACTACATGAATTTAGGAAACAGTCAGGACATCTGTTGCAAAATGATATGTGTTTTTATGAATCAATGTAGTTCTTTTTATATTTAGTGAAGAACTGGAGAAGAAGCAGTTTGTGTGTGGTGTATGTGTGTGTGTGTGTCTGTGTGCAGTACAGGTTCAAGACAGGGATTAAAAGTATTTGCTTGCACATGCAGAAAGGAAAAACAGATGCTTCAGATGGGACTTTTAAAATAATAGTAATAAAACATAGTAAATTTGATTGAATTCTTTGTCCCTCTTTGCTGAAAACTTTATTGATAATATGGCCTGGATTTTCAATTTTTCTATCTCTTCAGAGCCATACTTTCCTAGACAGCTCTGATTTTAATTAGATATCAGGATAAAAGTAGAAAGTTGCAAGACCTGCTGACTTTTTAGAAACTCTGATGCTGGCATACTGGAAATAGAAGTACAGCTGACTAAGAGAATTTTTTATCTCTTTATTCCTCTCCTAATGTAGCAATAATGCTGCTGAAGCACAGCCATTTGATTTCCAGTAAAACAAGAATATTACAAGGAAAAATAATTAAAAAAAAATACTACAAAGGCTATGATTTAGTAATTTCAATGAATTCAAAAGTCTAGGAATGCCAAAGTAAACTTTGAAACCAGGCAGGTGTTTACAACAGGGACTGTAAAAATCTGTCATTACTAAAAAAAAAAAAAATACTTCCAGCTGAGATTTAAATGTTTCTGCTCAGAGTTGTAAATTGATTTCATTTGTGGAGTTAGAGTACCTGTGTGCTAATGAAATACTTCTGCTTCTTTCTTTTTAATGGTGTGAATCTCTGAAAACACTGGATTAGGGAGAACCTCACTAGAGGTATAGAATATATTTAAACAAAAGGGTCAACAAGCCATAAAATATACTTCCTCAAAACCATCCTGAAAAAAACCAGAAGCCTCACAGAGGAGACAACTACTCTGAAAAACAGGACAATCCATACCTAACATGGAGAATATTTTAGAGTAATGTGAAATGAAAAGCAAAGCCATTCATGTAGTCAGAAAGAAAAGCAAAATGTACTGATTACAAGGAACTAGATGAAATAGACAAATAAGGAATTGTAATCCTAAGCATCTCCCAATGCAGCTTTTACATGTGTAAAATGCAGTTAGTGTGGAGAGCCTGAGCTCCTACTTTAATGCATTGAAGAACTAAATCACTCAGAATGACAGAGTTTCTAACAATGGCTCTACATTTGCCTGAAGCAGCTAGGAGGAAACTGTGTGCAAAAGAGCTGTGACTCCGGTTCAACGCTTCACAAATGCCTAAAGAACTGGGCTGCAGGGAAAAGCTTTTCAGCACAGAACTTACAACCCACAGGCTCTTCCTCACTTAGGAAGTTTGAAGGGGGACAGCAAAGAGTGTTTTCTTCTTTCGTTCATAAGCCAATAGAGAGCATTCTTTTTGAAAAAAGCTTAACAGATATCACACTTGTGATATATACACAAAATTGTTGTTGCAGTGTTTTTACAGAAAAATTTAAATTCTATGCTTCCAATAAAGTGTTACAACCTGAGCTGGATGTTGTTCTACCATGAACAACAAAATCTCTTTTCCTGTTGATGCTGTCTACATTTGCAAATTAAGTTACACTGAATAAAAAAATAAATTGATAATAGAGTTGATGGAAGAATCATTGACAACAATCTTATCCCATAAAAAACAGTACTAAATTAAGAAAATAGAGGCTTATATTATACACATTTAAGTGAAATTTATTTGATTGATTCAATTACTGCCATGACCTGAGTCAAATCATAAGCTACTGCAGCTGGATAAAACACCTCTACTCTTATTTTCCAGTCAAGTCAGTCTGCCTGCAGTCTTAATATCAAAAATTATCATTTGAGTTTGACTTCTTTCAGCATACAGGCAGCAAGATGTAAACATGAAACACAAGTTCTTCTATTATTGTTTTTTGTTCCTTTCTTTGAGAGTTAACCTAAGGATAAATGGAGAAAAATGCAAATTCTTACTCCATGTAAAAGTGTTCCATTCACTAGAGACAGGAGCAATAACTGTTCACAAGAGAAGTGTCTAGGAGGAAAACTTCTGTATTATATTGACCAGGATAACTTAATCCCATTTCTCGTCTTGAGGAAGGTTGGAATTTACCACAGAGGAGAAAGGACTCACTCTTTACCAATTAACAAAGGAAGTTCTCTGGTAAGAATTCTAACAATTTTATTTTATTCATTTCCCACCTTTCTTTTTCACATGAGGTACAAAAAAGAAAAAAAAAAAAAAGGATAAACCAAATAGGTACAAGATATTATGAAACAGGAAACCTATTTTAATTTTGTAATGAAGTGATAATTTTTAAAATTGTTAATTCCTATACTATTGATAATTCTAGCAGTCTGAGACAAATACTATCTTAAGCATTAAAATATTTTTTGCTCATATTTTATTTTTCTAACTGCTGTTAACAGCAACAGTTCGGCATAATGATGTAATAATCCATTTTTTTTGGAGATTTATTTTAAGAAATGGTAAAAGGTTGAAAACAAGATGCATTTTTTTAAAAATATGAGGTATTGTAAAAGGAATGTGTTTCAGCTTGGCTGAGCAAAATAGTTTGAAGTAAAGCCCTGTAGTATTTTCCTAGTAATTATTTGGAATTATTTGAAAAGTAAAGGAGCCAGTGATAAAGTTGTTTCCTCAGAAACAGTTAAGATACTCTCTCTATAGAAAAAGTACCAAAATAACTTCTAGGCAGAGCCTGGAATCCTATCAAACTAAAAATAAAACTGAAACTTTCTTCAGAATAGTCTGCTGTTATGCTAAAGGTGGGCTTCTGACATCTCAAAAAAACAGCAACAACATTGCAGACATGGTAGTCTTCTGTTCGGTCTATTCAATTCTGCCTCATTTCAGTTTTTATTTGATACTCTTCATGTGCTAGGAGGTCTTAGTGATTTGGTCTCAATACATTAATAATTTAAATATAATCAACACTTTGTGGAACATCTGACTTTCTTCTATCACTTGTACTAGCTTTAATTCCTGGGGCAGTTGAGTAGACCTGGGCTTTGAGGTTCACAGTATAACTAACTTGAATGTTTGTATGAAATGAAGCTGCAAAGTTCAACAAACTATCACAGAGGATTTATTCAAGTATATGAATATGAATCAACAGTATAGGAAACACTGAAGTAGAGAGGAGAAACACCTTTTTCTCTTTTAAGTCTTTAGCTGTTGTCCTTAGACCATGCGATAATTAGATCATGAGCTAATTGAAACATACAAATTAATTGCACTGATTGCTATTTATATGAGATGATAGCCTTTTCCTGACAAATTTGCTTTGATGAGGCAAAGGAAGCACTTGACATTTTGCCATTGAAAGTCAATTGCTCTCCTGCACCAATTAAAATGACACAGTATTTGAACTCAATTGCCTAATGTGCTGTTCCAAACAAACAAAAAAAAAAAAAAAAAAAAGAAGACAATGCATAACCTAAGGTGGCCATGCTTTTAAAGCACAATGTAACCGTGTAACTAAAATTTTAATAAGCCTAGAAATCCTTTAGTAGTCAGTGGATTTTGGCAGACAATTCTTAATTTATTAGGAGAAGAAAGTAAGGTCTTTCAGGAAACTGATAGCAGGCTGTTGATTTCTCCATGCTGGCAACAGCTTTAAAGGAAATTTTCTGTGACTCCCTAGACTTAGAGAAAGAAAAACAAGTAATGCACATAAACCCCACTAAACTTAAGCAAGAGTCATGGAGTAAAGTGACGAGTGGAATGAATGAGCTTTTTCATGACTATAAGTTGAACTTCTCTTGCTGTTCATCTTTGTTACAAAAGCAAAGGCTGTAGTACATTGAAAAACAATATAAAAAAAGGATATAATGATTCTGCATATAAACATGGTGTTCTAATTTCCTTCCACATCAGTTTCCCCTATGGAATGAAATTCATAGCCCATCATCTGTGACTCTTCCACCACTGGTTATTTCCAGAGAAGAGCCAAACATGCTCTCTTAGCCAAATTGTTCCTTCAAGTTCAACAGTCAGTTTAGAATTTTAAGTAAGAGATATTCACTAGACCACAGTAAACACCATTTTATCTAAAAACTATTGTAAATATACAACCAACTCTGATAGACAAGTCTAGAATCCAGGTTTTTGTATTTTGTACTGTAACAGCTGATCTAGTCAGATTTATTAACTTTTCTTTCATTGTGTATTGTTTCATTAGTAACACAGGAACTTAATCTACTCTTTCTAGTTAAACTGCCTTCCACCTTCACCTTCCTTTTTATCTGTAGCTGGATGGTTACATTCCTTTTTGAAATAGATGACAGCACTTCTAGCTGAGAATCATTGGTAGGCACATGAATAAAAATGGAATGACTTATGGTGCAAGGAAGGTTTCATCTCTTCCTGAAGTCAGGGACTAACAAAATGTCAACATTCCCAACCACAAAGCAGAGACACCACCACCAAGTCACTGCCCTCTTCCTCTCATCACTGTAGACACATATTTCTTTGACTTGATGGCCTGAAGCCATAAACAGATTTTGTCTTTCAGCTTCACTGAACATCACTGGGACTGCTTACTTGAATGCTTATGGCACCTTTTTTTTAATCTTGGTCTGCTGGATTACCACTACAGGATGAGAATTTTTCCCAGTGTTTGAATCTCCTAATAAGGTTTGTTGGCAATTTATTACTTAAAAAAAATTTTTAAATCTACCCAAACACAGGTCTAATAATTATCTACAAGCAAACATAAAACATCAGTGTTACTATTCTTTATTTTTTGTCAATATTTTGCTGCTTAGTTTAAAAGTCATGCATGTTGAGTATCTTGGGTGAAATCTTTTTATTTCACAAATAAATGACAAATGTTACTGAGTTCAGTAATATCATGGATTCATACTTTGTATTTTTACTTACACTCAATCTCTCATCTATCACGTTAGTCAACAAATAAAATATATTTATTCTTAGTAGTATTTGAGTACCCAATTGGAACTTTAAAAAACCTGGTTGTACCAAAACTCAAATTATTTTTAAATAACTTCTGTTTTCAGCAATTGTTAAGTTAAAACTGTTACAAAAAGGATAAAGATTTGAATATAAAATTAATTTATTAGAAAACTTGTTCTGATTTGTATTCTTTACAGTACATTTACTCTGTTTCTTCTGCAGTTGAAAAGTTACCAAAAAAGTAATTCTATACATTTAAATAATGTTTTGACATAGTCTTCATTAACACACTAGTCAAGACAATACATGCAGTAAAACTCTTCTTCAGAAGGTAACATATTTTCTAATAGAGCTAATATCTTACAAATAGTAAAAGAAACTATGGAAATTCAGGGTAAAGAGCTGCAAATATAAAATGTCTCTAGGTTGCAAACTACTAAAGGATATATTTTGCCATTAAGTCTATTGAATTGTTTTCTTGTCTTTTCTTTTTAATCGCATGAGCTATCCAACACAGAAACGCTGAATCAGATTGTTTTCATTCAGCTGCTCTAGAGGAGGATAAACTCTTGGTGGGCGAAACAGAAATTGATTAAATAAAGCCCTGGCACCCTGCTCTTTTTTAATAAAGCTTTATTAAGTCAACTCAGGAAAACAGATGACTCCTCAGATACTTCACTGAAAAAAAAACAATGCATCTTTAGAAACATCTACTGAACTGGGCAAAACAACAAGATCATCTTAATTGGAACTATTCAACTCACCTCACTCTCTTGCAGTAATGTGAAACTTACTGTAAAAGGAAATAAAATATTACTAAAAAACAGTAAGAGATGAAATTGTGATTTTCTTGGAGTCTTTTTTTGGAGTCAGTGGGACTCTGAGATCTAGGACATAAACAAGAAGCTGCTAGGCAAAACATATTCCCCATTAAAAACCTGATGAAAAGGTGAAACTAAAGAAAGTCATGACAACTGCTTCTACTCAGGCCACGCATGTTGGGTAAAAAAGTTATAACAAAAGCGTGTCAAAGTGAGATTTCCATTATATGATTTTATCAAAATTTACAGCTCACTACTATAATAGTTTATCTTGATCTTATGATCCAATTATAAGAGATGCTTCTTCCTGAATGTCCTGGTTTAGAGAGACAGGTATCTGCCAGGGGAAACTGGAGTTTTCCATGGAATGGAGAATGTAAACCCCCTTCCCTCCAAATTACTATAATTTTGCAATTAAGGGCTTTCAGGCAAAGATTTGGGAATAGGAATAGCAGTTCTTTACAAATGTAGTAGTACAGAAAGACAAGAAAACAAAACAAAGATAAAAAAAAACCAAACTAAAAAACCCCTGACAGAGTCAGGGATGTGACCTGACACCCTGTTGGTCAGGGTGTTAGAAGCAGTCCAGATG
>VZUI01046742.1:0-15110 GCA_013401135.1 Cettia cetti
TATAGAAAAACACAAAATACTGTGACTGTTAAAAAAAAAAAAAAAAAAAAAGGAAATTAGCTAATAGAGATCACAGTTAACCAGCCAATATATGAGGGATACTTTTTTTCCACTTTCTGTAATACTTAGACAGTTTGGTTAGGAAGCTTGCACAGCAATTATCTGGTATTTCTTTCTAACCATTTCCAGTACCATTTTTAATAGAAATGGAAGCTCCCTCTCAGTTATCTCCACTTGAATCCAAGTGGTGCACAACTGGTAGCCAGCAGTGACTCTTTAAGAGACATGAATACATATATTTGAAGGGCTGTTGATACTTAATGTTGGGCAAGAAGGGGTTGCTTTGTTTAGTACGTTACTGGTTTCCCACTGCCGCTCTTGAGCTTGACCCTACAATCATCATTAGTTACACACACCAACCACTTGAGAGCAGATATTCAGCTTGGCAAACCATTAAAAATATCAGTGAACAAGGCCATTAGGAGTTCTTAGCAGCCAAACTATTCAAAGCGCTTCTATCTCAACTGCACTGTGCTTAATTGGGAAATGCCCACTTGGCATAGCTGCAAGCCAAGACTTATTTCCTGCACTTCTGGAATAAATAGCTGTTTTCTTTCTACCCTCAAGGTGACATATCCCATGTTGCAAAGCAATTCAAAGATAAGAGATATTTTTAGCTCTTCTTGTAGCTGTTAATACAGTTATGGCCATTACACAGCACATTAGTTTTTTTGCAGGGATGTTCTTAGCAATAAAGTGGGCTTAAGGCCCACCATACTGCATGACTTTATTCTTCTAGCACATCTTTTTTTCTTTTTTTCTTTTTTTTTTTTTTTTTTTTTTTTTTTTTACTTCAAATAACTGATCTTGTACTGACTTTTTAGGGCATTTTCTCTGATTTTTATTCCATTGCTATTTTGAATTGTCTTCCTAATATGTTTTCAGTACTGTTTCTGCTGTTCAAAAATTTTACAAATTTTTGAGGTTGAGAGTCAATATTTTGAAGCTAAAGGTTTATTTTTGCCACAAGAATAATACTGTAAAATGGAAAAATAAGTAATGTATTGGCACATTCAACAGTTGGCAACTAGAATAGACTGGTGTTCTGACTTCATAGAGCTGGAGGCCATTCAATCCATCTAGTTAAATTGCCATTCAGTCTAAGTCTTGCTTGGGTGAGGTATCTTTTCAGAAAAGACATAAAACCATCTGGTTCTGCTGCACACCAAAATAAATAATCCATCCATCTTGTTCAAGGGGTGAACTGTTATCACCACGAAAAATATGTTTTCTAATTTTATCTGTATTTTTACTCATCTTTCAGCCTTGTCTGTGACATGTGTTTCATTGCTTTCTCCTGTACCTTTTCCCGTGCAACAGAAACCTCGGTGTTTTTATAGGTAATTTTATCTATAAAACACACATATCTGTAAGACTTAGACTCAGATGTGTTTGATAGGTCCCAATTTCCATAAAATCATGTCCCTTCTTGATTACTGTATAAACATTCTTTCATTCTTGTATCACTTTTCTGCATGTTGCCAGTTAGACTAGACAGTCCAGTTTTCCACTTGCTTTTTTTGAACAGTAGCACATTTCTCAAACTTTTGCAGCCTACACTATAGCCTGTTTTCCATTTATATTATTCGTTCTCACTAGTAGGCCACAGACATACCTGGACTGTGTGCTACTGGGATCTGGAGACTTTAAAAAGTTGACCTGCAGTTAATTTTATTCTTTCCATTTAATGATGAACCAGAAAGCATTTTATATGAATGTATTATCCCTATTCTTCCAAGTAAAGAAAGGAATATTGCTCACTTCTTCATTTTCTACAACATTGCTAACAATTTTATCATCTTGATCTATTAAACTGCTCACATCAAACTTAAGTTTAATTTTGTATCTAATACACTATAAAACTTGATTCATATTAGTATCAGAAATACCAGCTATGAATTTTACTCTGATATCTTTTGTTGGTTTTTTTTTTTTTTCTGATGAATCTTTCCATTTATAATAGCTGTTGTTTTATTTAATTTTAGGTTAAAACCTTCTAGAGCTTTCTTTATTTCTAACTGCTGTCATTATTGGTCCCTGAAACAAGCATAGGCATATTAAAAAAGCTCTCCTCTTTTTCACTGTAGTTGTATAGATGTTCATATATATACAGTTTTTAAAAGAATTTCCCCTTTTAATTCCTATTCTCTCTGTCTCCAGTTTTGGTTTTTTCTGCTAGTCATAGCCAGTCACGCTCTTCTGATTTTGAACCAATTTGCTATTTAGACATAGATATTTATGTATATACATATGTACACCAATTGGCACTTTCCCTTGCTCATTTGCACTGAAAGAAATCAGATCATAAAAAATAGTCTGTAGCAAATCACTAAAATCCAGATGATTTATTTACCTCCAGAATTATCTCATGTTTAGTGCAATACCTTCTACATATCAAAGCTTTTAATCAGGTTCGTAATAGTGGATCAATGCAGAACCATTGTATACAAAGCATAAAGACTTTAAAATCTTAGCTAAGTGATATAAAAGATTGATTGTACACACTTTTGCCCCTTAGATGTTTTCATTTAAACTGCATTTTTTTTTCTTTTTTTTTAAGCTTCATAGATTTTTTCATTAGTTAAAACATTTGTCCTTTTCTTTCTGGTTTGCCAGTGCTCACTTAGCCTTATAATTTGCATCCTTGATCCTTTTTTAATTATTTCAAATTTTAATTATTAATTATTACAAGTCCTTGTTGATAATTGAATTTAGATAACTTTGCATTTGGAGACAATCTTATTTTATGTAAACTCTTATTTATACATATTAATAAATTTGCTCTCACTTTTTGTTGTTGAAATATTACTACCACCATTTCAAGTTCATCCCTTTCTAACCAGTTATTTCTAACAGAGATGGCTGGGAACCAAATTCATATGGTCAAAGACGCAGATCACAGATTTTGAATATCCAGATCCATTGCTATAGCGCAAAACTTGGTTTTCCACACACACAAATCTGGTAAAACTATACTCAAAAATATTGTTGAGGGAAAGAGGGAGCTAGAGCCTTCCTCTCCTGTGCAAACAAGGGATTAAGGAAGAGGTCTTCCATGTTGTGAAATTGAAGAATTCTGGAACTGAAGAGTGAGGTTTACTCCAGCACCAATGGATCAGTTCCCTGGATGAATTGCAATAACGTGGTGCTGTGCACATACTGCGATGGAGCTTTAGCTCATGGCCAAATGGAATCGGATGCCCTCTACAGGGATTTCCCCATAAAGGCTTCCTTCCTAGGTAAAGGAAACAAGGGGTTTTTTTGCTGGGTTATTTCACTTCATCTCAGAATAACAGAACATGCTAAGTTGTAAGGGATCCACAAGGATCACCAAGTAAAATTCATAACCCAGCACAGGACCACTCCCAAAAGTCGTGTTGTGTACTGTCCAAATGCTTTTTGAACTCAGTCAGGCTTGGTGCTCTGACCCCAGGAGCCTGTTCCAACACCCAACCACCCTCTGGGTGAAGAATCTTTTCCTAACATCCAACCTAAACCTCCCCTGACACAGCATTAGGCCATTCCCTTGGGATCACCACAGAGAAGAGAAACAAAGTGGTTTCAGCCACTCCTCATAGGTCTTCTCCTCCTTTGGACACTCTCTAAGTTTAAGGTCTTTCTTATATTGTGGCACCCTAAACTGTGCCCAGAAGTTGGTGAGGCTGCCCCAGAGCAGAGCAGGACCATCCCCTCCCTTGCCCGGCTGTGATGCTGTGCCTGATGCCCCCCAGGACAGGGTGGACACTCCAGGTCTGGCTGCTAGGGCACCATGACTTAAATTCAACTTTCCACCAACCAGGACCCCCAGGCCCCTTTCCTTGACATTTCTTTCCAGGATCTCATTCCCCAGTCTGTATGTACCTTCAGTATTGCCTCATCTCAGGTGCAGAATCCAGCACTTGCCCTTGTCAAACTTCATATGGTTGGAGATTATCCAGCCCTCTAATCTGTTGAGGGCTCTCTGCAGGGCCTCTCTGCTTTTGAGGTAGTCAACAGTTCCTCCCAGTTTTGTATCATCTGTGAATGTTTCATATCCCTTCCAGTACTGCATCCAAGACATTTTACACTTGAGTGTCTTACTTGGAGCATGCAGGGAAGAAATCTTCCACTTATGTCACTACAGCACTGACTCAGAAAAGTTGCTTGGAGTTCTTAGTCCTGTGTGCATTTCCAGCTACAATGTGACAGTCAGAAGGACCTTTACAGGTCTGAAGTCTTTGCTACAGAAAAACCACACTCATTGACAGGCACAATTTTTCTTTCCTGATGTGATTATTTCCCGAATCAACTAATAATTGTAGGTATTTCCAAGGAAAGGTCAATTCTGACAAATGATTACTGGAAAAGCACTGCATATATGCAGTGTTTTTGTCATCTTGCATCTTTTTTACGAATTATCTCCTAGTAAAAATACATAATCTGGTTGCAGTCAGTGTAAATCTGCCGTTTATCAACCACTTATTCATCCAGTTTGTCGACTTTCTCTGTATTAAAGCTGTGTTACTGGTTTTTACCAGATGAGACTCTGGTATGCTATTTTCAATAGCAGAGATGTGGGCAACCAATTAGAGCTGTGTTTGAAGAAAAATGGGAATTAATAGCCTTCCAAAGCTTGTGTATGTCCCCTCAAAGTACTTGCCTAAACATGAGACAAATACTTCAGTCCTTGTTCTCCAAGTAGTTCAGACATAAATCTATTACATCATGGAAGATCCCATGGAAAACTGATCAACAGAGAAGCACTAATTCCATTTTTGCCACATCTAAATACTCCTTTTAATATCCAAGGTAAGAAAGTGTCCAACAAGACTGGATGTAAATTCATCACTGACCTGGGACATACAGTGCTGAACTGTTAGATCATATGAACTGACATTCCTTGTCTGTTACCTAGTGAGTATATTTGCAAGGTATTAGGAGTATGATGTGTCAAGACACGACAAGAAAGAAAAAGTGTGGGAAGACAAGCAGCAATTAATACTCCTACCCAAAGGAGTGCTTCATGGCAATGTTAAGGTGAAGACAGGATCTGCTAGGATTTTGAAATCTTTCTGTGTATGGGAAATCTTTGTCAAGAAAGAGAAAGCTCAAGAGCCAGGAAGGACCCCATAGTAACCAAGATGGATTGCCAAAGATAAACTTCTGCCTGTCTCAGGCTGTAGAAGGAAAAAGACAGGAATACATAAGCTCTCCCCCTGGAGCTATGCATCCAATCTGTTTCTCAAAGAATTCAGCCAGAAATTATTTTATTCAACTACCCAACAGTCAGGCTTACTGCTCTGTATAGTTTAGGGATAAAGGAAGAACAAGACAGTGGCTGTAGCCTCTTGCTTGTGTAGCTTATATCATGTATTAATTGGAGCCAAAGCTAGAAATGTTAAGCCATAACTTCACTTGCTTGTTTGTTTGCTCTGTCTGTCTCCTGCTTTGGCCCAATGAGTGTTCAACCATTTTTATACAGAATGTGTCCTGAATGATTGATTGAAAGATTTCCTCGTATTAAAGTATTGTTTTCTGGTGAATTCACTGTGCTATATTTTAGACTCATGATGGAAGCAAAATCAGATCTCTCCCATCTTTACCCAGAATACTAATTGGTGTAGTACAGGACAGGGAAGAAGGATGCTTCTTTACCAAAATACAGGAAGAAAAAAAATCATTTCCTTTGCTTCCACTTTTTCATTTTCCACTGCAGTAAACATGCTCCATATGTGCCCACACAACTGGAACGTAAACAAAAAATGGACACAAAAATTTCTACACTGATTCCCAACAGGGTATAGGTTTCAGCTCAAAGGTGAGAAAATGTATGTGCTTGCAGGTGTGCCCAGAAGCATACATTTACATGCCCTGGAGGAATCTTGACAGAAATCAAAACATCAGGAAATTTTGGTGTCAAGGATCTTAATACTGAGTGTAGGTTCATAGAATAATACACAGGGAAGCAAAGATAGTGTTTTTACAAAGGCTATATTCTGAAATGGAACTTCATGTTAAACTAACTAAATTTACTCGACTTCTGAGAGTCCTGCTACCACCAATACTCAGATATGATGTGTCTTTCAACCACTAAATAATGTTTCCCCTAGAAATCATGAGCCAACATCATAATCTTTCATTTGCTTTTAACAAGCTCCTCTGTCCTATGCTGTACTTGCTGATCTTTTAAAGCATTTCATACAAAGGGAATTACAACAAAGGCACAATAAATGATGGAATGATATTTTGTCTCCTTGTAACTATTTATGAAACATGAAGAACCAAAGACTGAAGAAAGTAAATTGAAAAAACAAATACTATGCTACAAAGCCTTAAATGAATCTGAGTCAATACCTTACTGTCATAAACCATGTGTAAGGTTCACTGTCATTATATGAAATACATAATAGGAATTATTTTCTTTTCCAAGATCTATCTGGAATCCTGTGTACTGCCTCATACTCTATTAAGTAATAAAGATATTATATTCATCACACTCACAAAGCAAAATCAGATCAATTTATTTGAAATCCACAGAAAATAACTCTACTTCCCTTTTTACTTCAGATTTTTATTATAATCTTCAACTCATATAATAATAATAAAAGAAATTGATTTCTAAACTAGATTCCCCATAGATTTCAGTTACAAATTTTTATTTTGAAAGACATTATCACCTTCAAAGTACATATTTTTAAAAAATTCTATGGAATCAATCTCACTGCTATAAAAACTCAAGCATTTTATATGTCCAGCTACTTTCACATTTGTTAATTCATTGATTTTATCTCAACTTTAAAATAAAAAAGAATTAAATAATTGCTGTGTGTATAAAGATCCTGTTACAGCCTCAAGTACTCAATGTCAACCCTAACCCTAATGCTAACCTAAGCCTAAGCCTAAACCTAAACCTAAGCCGAAACCTAAGCCTAAGCCTAAACCTAAGACTAAGCCTAAACCTAAACCTAAGCCTAAACCTAAGCCTAAGCCTAAGCCTAAGCCTAAACCTAAGCCTAAGGCTAACCCTAACCCCCTAACCCTAACCCCCTAACCCTAACCCTAACCCTAACCCTAACCCTAATCCTAACCCTAACCCTAACCCCCTAAGCCTAAGCCTAAACCTAAACCTAAACCTAACCCTAACAAATGAGGAACTAAAGATAAACACATAAACAAAAGCAATTGCAAGTTTTTGAATATTTTTGATGCTGGAAATATTTATTCATTGTCATTGTCATGATAACTCATGATCCAGCCTCTGGATTTTTTGTGGTTGTTAGGATTTTTCACCTTAATGAATTGACCAGATTTAGTTTCCACTTATATCTTTGAATTAGCTGTATGATGATTGAGTGCTGTTTATATAACAGAGACTAGTATATAAAAAAATACATAATCAGCTCTTAGACTGTGCACATATGTATATGAATGTCACTTTTGTCATGCTGATTACAAGAGATATAACGATTCTCTTATACTTCTTTATTTTATAATGCAGTTAATTCTAATTATTCTTTCTGAGAAATGGTACCTTCCAGTACCCTAAACAAGGGTGCACAGACTTTAGACAGCTAGCCAGCCTACCTACTTCTAAACCAAACTTCAGAAATCTCCTCATGCTCTATCCCTTTTATTTTCTCACCTGGTACCACCAAACATTTGCAAATGAGGAGAGGGCAAGAAATCTCAGCAAGCTGCCCTGTGCTGGGAGTAGATTCCACTGCACTCTGTGGAAGGTGGAAACTCTTTGGAGCAGTGAGTATGGTCATGTTCAGTCCACAGAATCCTTTAGAAGATAGCTCTGGTGCATGTGTGTTGAATACACCACAGACTTCTTGTAAAAGCCACCAAAAACTTTTGCTGAGGTCTGGCTGTGCTTTGTCATCAATCATTTTAATGGCATCCCCAAGGAATTACTGGTAGTAACTAAAACTTTCTGTTATTTTCCCTAAATGCCTGTCTGATCTTTGTCAATGTATCACAGCTAGAATCACATTGAGTATTCTTTTAGCAGCCAACAGGTGCAATAAAAATAATTGGTACCAGCACAGGAAAATGAAATGTCATAGAAAACATTTTGCATTCCAATACAAGTGCATTGTTAAACTCAGAAGTAGTAACTGAAGCTTGGGACCAATCAGTCAATTCATTAAAACCAAGGGATATGCCAAAATTTCCTCAGAAGGAGGTAAAAAAAAGCTAAAATGCTTTTCGTTTTTTTAATAAGAAAATATTGACCTTTAGTTGCCTAAAGCAGTGGTGAAAAAAAATTAGGTGTGAGTAAGACTGAAGTTTTCAGGCTTAAACAAATCAGATAAAGGGAATTGCAGTAAGACTTTAAAAAACACCCAGGAAACATCATCTTTTTCATAGGGTGGATGAAAGTTTAAAATAACAGAACAACGTCTGTGGTTGATCTTTGTTTCTTCTACACATTCAAGAAAGTAGAAATCTGTTAGCAATTTTAGCATATATATAATACTACAATAAAAATTGCGTCCAGTTCAGATCCCTGAGTACCTATATAACAAAAAGGTAATTGGTCCATGATTTCAATCAATGGGACACCAAAACACAGTTGAAGATCACAAACTTAATTGGGGTCTAAAATGAACACATATCTAAAACACAGATTTTCAGCTCATTAGCACTTCTCACCTTTTTTTTTTAGTTCAATTAGTACAGATAATAGCCTGTCATGTTAAACTATGTGACCAGATACTTCTCTCCATTTTTGAGACAATACCAGTATAACCAAAACCTACACAATCTTACTGCAATCATCATTACAATAGCTCTCTGACAGGCTGTCATAATAAAGTATCCCTCATGAACAGAAACCCACCTATTTTTAATAAATATTTGACAACTTCCTGCAAATATGACTCCTACAGTATTTAATACAAAGGATTTGCAACGGTTTTGTATCTTTTCTGTCAAAACTGCAGTGGAATGAAATTACCTCACATTTTCACAGAGAGTACAAGAAATGCTTCCCTTGTCAAAATTCCTTTGCTAATCATTGCATGCTATACTAGTGGATATGTGAGTCTTGACTAATATTTTTGTGAAGATTACTCTGTTTAGATATTGAAAAGGAACATAGAACAATTCACATTCACTGAGCTCCTGAACTGCTTGCTGTTCAGTCTTATTATAAATATTATTACTAAATTTGTCATTTAAGTGTATACAGCCAATGAATTGATATAACATATATTTATAGAAATTTAATATTGAGGCTATGTGACCAAGACAGTTAAAAATTCTAATTTGTGTATGAAAGCCTATATTACCTGGATTTTATTTCTGATTTCTTTTACCAACTACATGAACATAAACATTGGATCCCTTCAGAATTATAAACAAATACCAAATGTACAGATTTTTTTTTAATTAAAAATATATAACATCATTAACATTGTTGATACTATGAATTAATTCCTATTTCCAGGCTCATATTGTTAAATTATGATAATTCTTTATAAATGTGTTGATAATTCCTTTGTAAATTTCTGATTAGTTTGAATTTCATCAGTGTAAATACATAGTGATATTTGTTATGAACCCGGACTAAGTTATAATGGCCTTATTTTGTATTATATGAGAAATATATGTTTTATTAGAAATTTTTATTATGTAAGAAAGTTACCTGCCTTATTTTCAGGGGAAAAGAAGTAATTACTTAAATATCTTTTTCAAGTAAAGATGAATAAAAAACCCACCTCCTTTGTTGCTGTTGGTAACTAAAGTGTCAGAAGTCAGTATAATTACAGTCTAATAAAATGGGCGTTTTGAGTAAAAAAGTTGGCAAGAGCTATTACTAAGCCAGATAAAAGGACTGTTTTGGGGTTTTTTTACGTTTAAATTTAGAAATACACCTGGCACTTTTTCTGAATGAAAAAGAAATATTTCATTTTTGCTGAAATTTTCATCATTTCAAGAAATTCTCTTTGCCTTCTTCATGTTTTTACCTTAAGACAAATCTCCAGGTTTTAAAGTCTGTTTTCCAGACTCCTTGGCTTGCTAGGTTATCAGTCTAATCAATAGAAGGATCAATTTGAATCTAAAGCACTTGTTTCTTCTCTGCTTTTTCTTTCAATCTAAATTGCTGTTTTGGTAATTATCTCATAGGTACCATTTATCTGTATTAGTGTTGCTTTTTTTTTTACCTCCTACAAAACATCACTGCTTCTTCCTCTTCTCACCTGTAAGCTTGGGAAAACACATCCCAGCAAACCATTCTGTTCACCTTTCCCACAATGTACCTTGGCCATGAAACAACTGAGATATTGTTTGGCATGGAGAGAAGCTGTGAGCTCTGATCACTTAGCTCCCTGCCCTAAGTTATACTCTCTGTACCTGGAAACCTGTCCATTTAGCCACACAGGAGGCACATAAACTCTGTGACACCCATTCATTACCTCTCTTGACCACCCTTTCATGGACTAATGGGTCAATTTGTATTTGTTATTAAATTTTGTATTTCTTTGGCAGCTCAGGCTTGGCTGAAATTCAGAGTGAAAACTCTGTAGAGAGTAAGTTCATACCCAAAAAATAACACAGGTTAAAGTTATTTGCTATTTTTAACATTTTATTTTCTTTTTCCCCATTAAAGGGACTATAACCAACACAGGTGATTTACTACACTGCACCAGACACACATGGTGTTTCCATCTCAGTAGGGCTTCTGCTCCCACATTCATGAAATGCCAAAGAAATACTCAGCATCCTGGAATAATGTGTTCTTTCTCAGGTCTCAGGGAGAAGTACAGAGCCAGATCCAGGCTCCTTATGCAGAGAAACTGTTGACACTACTTTCTGAACGTTCTCCCTGTCAGATTTCATCTGAGGGAAGGCAGGCTTGCAAAGAAGGCTGCCCAGAGCAGTGAGGGTCAAAGAGTGCAGAGAAAGGGTCCAGAGGAAATGACATGCAGTTACTGGGGCTAAAAATTTTAAGAAAGGCTGTAGTAAATGCAGATGAATGACAAAAACCTTCCTTTGCATGAAGAATGATTAAAATTATTATTACAGCACAATTTATATGCCGTAATTGTGGAGACAGAATTACCTGCCTTGGGACAAGTTTAGGCTCTGCTTTCCAAAGGTTAAGCATGTGTGCCACACCCAGCAGTCCTACAGCTACAGAGAAGGAGCTGCCTTTGTGCAGGTAGGTTTTGGGGTTCTGTTTCTTTTAATCATGGGAGCAACAATTGGTAGCATACAGTATCAAGTAGTTTTTCCTTTCCTTCTTTCTTGGCTCCTGTGTAACAACTTCAGCTTGCAGTACAGCAGAGTGTGGATCAGCATTAAATTAAAAGGTTCAGTCAGAATAACTTCTAGAGTCAAATATTATATCTATGAAAATAAAAAAAGTTGGTAGTGGAAGTGCTGACACAATTATAGCAAAGTAAGCAAACAATTCTATTCTTAGAAGTATGTAAACTGATGCTTTTAAAACTACTTCCCTCCCTCCAGGAGACCAGGGTGGCAGGGGTTCATATTAAACACAGAAATTGGGGCTTTGGAGGCTCAGCTATCATTATTTTTGTGCAGAAACCTGAGTTTCTCTTACTTAAGTTTCATATTTACAGCACCACGGGGTATGTAGTGACACTCAAACCCAAAACAAATATGTATTTTTTTAATCCCAAGCTGAATGGAAAAACAGCATGTATAGAAAGTAATAAGGTGTAGCTCAAGTCTAGTGTGAAAATGAACAAATCACAGGCAAGGTTTTTTTTAAAGCTTATTTTCTGATGTGTTTGTGTTTTCTCATGAAAACTGACAGTTTGCTTTTTAAGAGACTGATGGAGCCCTAGGAAGACAGGTGACAGAAGCAAATGAAAACAAGAGAAACATCAGATCTGCCTGCCCTACTTTAAAGAAATTTTGTCATAGGGCATGATTCTTTTTATTTTTTTCATCTATGAGACAGCGATGGAGAAAAGAAGTCCCATGTTCATTTTATAGTCCAAATTTTAGGTTTCTTTGGTTGCATTTCTTAATCAAGGAGGAAAAGATAATGGTACTTTTTTGAGTGTGGTGGGGTGAAGAGATGTTCACTGTAGACACATATGAGCATGATTGTGCAATAACAAGAGTTCTAAAATTGAAACTTGAAACATATGCAACCATTTGACATTACAAGGACCAATATTTTGAACATAAGCAAAGGATTTTATTTATGAGTATTAATTTGAGCTATACAAATTAGAATCCTCAGAACCTCAGAATCCTCAGAACAAGATAATTTAGACAGGTATGTGCCAAAGTGAATAAGAAAATTACAAAAATATTTATTAATCAATCACCTATAGCAATCCCTATTTCTGTAGGATTATGTGTTCCGTCATCACAGAGCTCTTACAGGAATTACACAATACTTCAAAGCAGGGAGGGAGATTTTGGAGAGGAAAGGAAGGATGAGGAAAGGAAAACAAATAACTCTTTAAAGAGGGCATTCAAGAAGACATAAATCAGTCCACAAATAGAAATGTGAGACTTAGAGTTAGGGCAAGATTTGCTTTAATCCAAATACCAGGGTATTTATGCATAGTATTATTACTCTTGGCTTCAAGTGGCTTAGATATAAAGTATTAGTCCTGTACTGAGAAGGACATGAGTCCTCAGTGCCAGAGACTATTCAGACACAAATGCAATAGCATGTATTATTAAATCTTGTTCAGTCATGTTTTACTACTATTTAAAGGACTGTAATATGTTCTTCTTCACAATTACTTAGCAATTCTTTACTTTAAAATCCTTTTACATGTCTATTCACATCATGCCATGCAAAGTACTGTAAGTCCTACTAAAACTATATGTCATTGTTCACTAGTTCCACAAAATTTTCATGGGTGGGGTGACACACTTCACTTGTGCTAGAGAAGCAACATTATGTTTATTGACATAAAGCAGTGATTTAACAAAGTTTGATAGTAAATGTGAAAGTGGTTTAACAAAATTTGATGGTAAGGTACACTTGATTACTGCAGAGGGAACAGGTTCAGGCAGAACCGCCAGGGAAACCCTCCTGTAGATTCATGAGGTTCAGAAAGGACCTAAATTCTAAATTCTAAATCAGTATGTAAACTGATGCTTTTGGTCTAAAATTCTCAGAAGGGAGTCTTGTGCTGCTGGATTCACACCTAGTTCCAGGCTTGGTCAATGGTTTATGTTTAAAGGATTATATGTGTACAATCAATCCTTTATATCACTTAGCAAAGATTTTAAAGTTAAGCACACTGTCAATCACTTACCAAGAACCTATTGTAGCAAAGAGCCTCTCAGACTTAAGAAGCAACCTTGAGAGTCGTCCCTGCTCAGGAGGAGTTCCTGGTGTGCACCTGCTGCCATGCTGAGGTGCTCAGGGGGCCCTTGGCTTTATGCTATGTATATGGAGTGAGATAATTAACTAAGAGACGTATTTGCATACCAGCTGTGTTTTGGAATGGTGAATGCTCAGCTAGCCCTTAGATGTTGAGGAAGACTTATGGCCCCTAGCTGTTGAGCAAGATTCAAGGCCCTTAACTATGGTGTCGTTATCTCTAAGCCAAATGTGTCCACCACAACCATCACTGGTGGTTAATGCTTAAGCAGGTTAAGGGGATCCCATGGCCACAGCAGTATTTCTGAATTCTCATGCATTAACATATGATCCCCCTCCAGGGCCCCCCATCCCCCATATATCTTGTGCAGTTTGGCTATTAAGCACTTATTTCCAAAAAAACACTGAATAAAATGGGAGTGTTGTCTATTGGATCAGTGAAATGCTTGCTTGAAGAATAAATACATTAAGTTTCAAATTGTTTTTTAGGGAATAAAAAGGTTCAGCCTTGCTCCCTTATGTCATGCATAAGTACAGTGCCAGTGCCTCCTGTGCAAAATGAATCTATAGAATCTACACTGCTGTGTCTAAACACATTCCAAGACAAGATAAGTCATCGTAGCTGCTGAATTACAAGCAGCTTGTGTTCAGAGTCCCTATGGTTGGTATGCTAAATGGATTAATTATTCACATTGATTATATTGATCCACAGGGCCTCCCTGATCTTTCCCTCTTAAACAAAAAACCAAACATACTCGTACTGAATTTGAACTTTAGAAGGATATAATTTATATCATTATCTTATTTTTTTAGTTCCTTTCAAAGAACATTTTTAAAAGAAAGGTTCATGGGGTTTTTTTTTAATATGAAAATATCTTTCCTTAAAATATGAATTAATCTGAAAAAAGAGCTTTGACTTTTCAGATCCAGGATGCATTGCATACTTGCTGTCTATATCCTGACATGTTTGCCACTGATAGCTAGCTTCCTACCCAGCTCCTATTCTAAAATCCTTCTACCACCCTCATATAAAACTTTTACAAACACGTTACATGGCTTTTTATCCCAGGATGTCTCAAGGGTTTCTATGGAGCATGCCAAGTTTTTCCTTAAGGCAGTTTTTAATCAATTTCTTTTACAGTGCAAGTATAGCTGAGATCACAGCATTAAATTTATTTTCCTCTCCAGTATCATTGTACAATTGCCGATTTTCTATTTTCTGTTTTAGTACTTATTCTCTGAGCTCCAACACCCTGGAGGCCATCTGTGGGTTCATAGACAGCTGGATAATCATTCCTTTCAGCCAGCATGATTCGGATGGTCCTTGCCTCACCATACATAAAGATCTGCCTCAGTGCACCGTTACCTTGTGAAGGATCAGAGTCCCAATGTCATATGAGTTCAGCAAACGCAGCTGTGGGAAAGGCACTCTTCAACAGCATGAAGGTATTTTGGAAAGCCTGGCAGAGGCAAGGTTCAAATATACATCCTCATGGTGGTTTGAAAACCTCAGGATATCTGTGCAATGGTAATATGTGGAACATTTGGTCTTTGTCCCTCTAAGGAGTTCAGACACATGCCAGCCCCAGACTCCAACTTACAGCTAATTGTTGTGCATGGGAGGCCCTCTCCCACAACAGGCAGAAGGCACAGACAGCATCAATGGGGAAAAGGAGAGGAGAGGAGAGGAGAGGAGAGGAGAGGAGAGGAGAGGAGAGGAGAGGAGAGGAGAGGAGAGGAG
>VZUI01046743.1:0-11565 GCA_013401135.1 Cettia cetti
AAAACCCCTGACAGAGTCAGGGATGTGACCTGACACCCTGTTGGTCAGGGTGTTAGAAGCAGTCCAGATTAATCCTTCTGGAGTAACAGATGCAGCTCTGTGGAGTAGAGATGATCCTGTAGGTAAGTCTAGGGATGGCGAGATGAGTCCAGTCTTCCTCTGAGGAATCCAGTGTAGGACTGACTCTCTCGGGGCTCCAGGCTCCCTTTTATCTCGGTAGGAAGTCTGGGCTCCCCCCAACACTGGGTGGAGCATCTCACACTGGGAGGATGGAATGTGTCATGTGATTGGGGAGCCTTAATGGGCCATTATCAGCCAATATCCCCGTGGGGGGGGGATGAGCGATGAAAGAGATAAGGAACACTACTCCACCAGGTTTTAACAGCTGGGCCATTATCAGTAAGCATCCACGCCCCTCCCCACGTAGTTACAAGAGACAAAAAACCCCTACATTTCAACAGATGAAATAGAATACACATTTTTTTGGTTCCATAACCCAAGACACACATCTTCCTGTGTCTAGAAGGTGTTATAAAGGCAGCGTGAAAACTGCAGGGATCCCATGTCTTGTGAGCTTAGGAGTACAATGAAGGCAGAAGGATTTCTTTTCATACCTCTGATTCACGTGCTTGTGTCTTTGCTGAAACTGAAACTAAGTGGAACTTATGTGCTCCCAATGGAGATTTATTTATCCAGAATGTAATTTCCTGTTAGAATACTGACTGTTTCAAATATTTGGACTAAAATAATACCTACATTGCAGAAATTTTGTGGAGCACAGAACACGTTTAACTATCACAGTCATCGGTAGGCTGCAAAAAAAAGAAATTGTAGTTACCTCATAGTAACATAAGATACATTTATCTTTACATGTACCCTCACTTTCCTTGGCCAAAGCAGCATTTTGTTTGATGGAGATATAACTTCAAATAACACACTTTGATAAAAAATAGTGGAAATAGTCAACATCTTTGTTTATATGTATATACAAGAAACAAAGAAATGAACTTCTAACTTTCTGTATCCAAATTCTGCATCCTTTTGTAAGATCCAGGAGAAAGTTCCTACCTGTTTGAGTAGGAGAGCAGTCTAGGATGTTTTTGGAAAAAGGGGCAAACCTGTTCTCATTTCTATTCATCATCATCATCACAAGGAAGTGCACTTTTTAGAAGAGTTTTGCAAGCTGGTTGAGCATTTATAAAGGTGAAGAATGAGTAGGAAGCTTCTCAAAAGAGGCATTAATATTCTATCTAAAAAAAAAAAAAGTCCATCTAAAATATTTTCAATCCTAGATAAAATATCTCAGTTTTGCAGGTTACTCTTGGGAGCAGGAGGAGAAAAATCAGAAAAATCAGCCCCACCCCCCAAAAAAATTTTTTTTTTAATAAACTGTGTTAAGAGTTTTCGAACAGCTCTACTAGCTAAGAATTCCACAGTAAAGGCTGCACAAGACTTAAATTTCTAGATGGAGCTTGAAATCATAGGTCTGTGATGAGAAGAAGATCTAAACAAAGTAATGGGAAGAAGGCAATATTTCAGACACAAGGTTTTGATGAGAAACCGTGGCCCTGTTACCAGCAGATGCAGTTTGCTGTATACAATGATGTTTTAAATAACATTAATTTTAACTCACATTAGATGTCTGTTACTTTAAATTTTGTTACGGTGAAGATCAATAAACAAGTATGGTCTTTATCTGAAGCTGACTGAAACACAGGATAATCTCGCCTTTGATACCACCAGGCATTGCTTTTGATCATAGTGTACATCAAAATCTTCAGTCTAAGCAGTGGCAGCAATTAGAATACTTAACTCTCCCATCTATCTTACAGCAATATCAAAAATACGCATTTTGGAAGTTACATCATAGAAAATAAAGTATGTTTTTAATTTCATTTCCCTAATTAAAAAAAAGAAGTTTACATAGTAATTAACTTTTACATAGCTCTTATATTACCTGGGCATACTTTATATAGGCTAGGCACAGATATAGATCTGAGCATACCCACATCTTAGTAGCTTGGTATACATTTGCAAAGTCATGTTACATGAGTGCCTGGTGGCCAAGCCAGCTCCACTCTGGTCCCATGTCCCAGCCTGGCCTTTGTTGACCCCAGGAAGATGTCTGATACCCTCAGCTTGCCTGGCTGGGCTGGCTGGGTGGGTCCCAGCTGCCAGGCCCTGCTGTGCCTTCCCAGGAATCTCCCACAACATCTGGCTCCACAGCCCCTCAAGATTTTGATCGTAATACTGGAAGAACAAATCGTGGGTTGGGATCTGACCTGAGCTGCAGAGGATCCAGGTGCTTAGAAATTATAAGTTAAATTGTATTACACATTCCCTACTGTGCTAGTTACAGATTGTGTTACATTGACTGTAGAAATCCTGTGCCATTCTAATGATAAAGTCTCTCCTATATCAATCATAACAGCATGTTAACAAAGTTTTAATTTTTCTGCCATCCTCACTCTGCCAATATCCCCAGGAGAACATATCTGTGTTGGGTGACAGTGTCACTCAGATAACAGTGACATGTCTATTAATTGAGAACCTCATGGAGCAACAGGGAACTTTTTAGCAAGTGTGTGGAAAGGGCTGGATGTAATATCTAGGAAATTGAAAGGGATGGTATTCTGGGCAGTTAGAGTCGGGATGCTGAGAAAGTTCTGCATTGCACACCCTGCCTACCTTGCTTAAGGGAATATTACTAAATTAAAACTTCCTACTTGCAAATTAAGTTACTGCTTGTTTTGCTGGTGGGTTTTGCAAGAGGTTAATTGAAAAATGCTACAGCTGAAATTGAAAAATGCTACAGCTGAATGTTATCTAGAAGGAAGTTTTTCTCTTTTTTTCGTCAATTGATTTTGGTCATTTGGCAGCTTTGTATGCAATGACTTAAGCTGTTTTCTACTGCAAAACCATTTATAGTTAAATTTAGAGAGGTTTACAGTGGATTTCCTATTGTTCAACACCTATTTGAGGGAGACTTGACTTTCAGAGATCATATGAACCTAAGTGTCTTGTTAATTTAGTGGAGAGTCTGAGAAGTCCAGCATCTCTGGAAATCAGGTGTCTCCTGCCCATCTTTCAGAGATGTCAGATTTTGGGTATCTAAATGTTGGATATTAAGTGCAGCTAGTAGTGCTACAGCATTGTTATTAATGTTTGCATTGACTGTCTGGTATATGCTTATTTGCATTTAGAAATCAGGGCATTATGGAAAATATATATTGTAGAATATGGATTAATATTCAAAAACTACAGATACATTTAACTTATATAAGAAGACAAACAAACAAACACGCAACAAATTGACAGTTGAAACCCACAGTCTTAAATATGTGAAAAATGAGGTTCACTCTCCTGGTAAAATTTAAAAGCTTTATAAAGGACAATAGGAGACAAAGACAAAAATGCAAAGTTTTTAATGGCAGGTGCTTGGCATTCAGCCAAGAGCACATTACTATCTTTGGAGACATTCTTTAAATACCTTTTCTATTTCATCAGCCTATTGCATATTCATAAACCATTATGCATGTTCAAGCTTTTCCACAAACTAGTTTCCATATTCCAGGAACTGTTTAGCATGGCCCCTCCTTGGGTTCACCTTTTGAGAGCATGCATGTTTCTCGGCTGTGGTTTTAGTCCATTTTCATTATCACCTTCAGTTTGGGCTTTGGACCAGACTTTCCATGATGGTAGGTATTGACAGTTGGCATGTCAGTAGCAGGGTCCTCATCATACATTCACTGGATGTTATTCCAGCCAAGCAGACGGTTCAAGCATAATTATATCAGCTATCACTACTATATCTAAGTTTTGTTAATAGCAGAAAATAAAAAAACATATCCTTACAGCAAGGTGATTTTAACATTATACATACAGCTTTTATCTTAGTATTTGTGAAAAGCCAATAATATAGTATGTATTTACAACAAATAGAAAACATACAAACTTTTTGAAGATTTCTTTTGAGAACTATCAAGCCTATTTTGCTCCTCACAGCAGTATGGAACTCTCACTCCTTGCCCTCCTTCCATGTTCTCTCTTCACAGCTTTATAGGCACTACCCTCCCCCCCGCCCTTGTATCAGGGACACTTCAGGCAGATTTGTGCTTTCTGCTGCACAGCAGAGTTGGTGTTTTAAATGTGGGGGTTTTGCCATCTGAAATTCACGGTCTTGCTGTAGGAGTAAACTGCCACATAGTTCACAGCAGGCACGGGGATGTGGTGAACTGCGGCTTGGGGTCTTGCTTTCCAACTGATGTGATGCGTCTTTTTAAAAAATTAGGTGGGCATCACGATACAAGCCAGCAAGCTCAGCTGGTTTTATAGTCTTGCATGCCATACCACAGCTAGGATATCAGCTGTTCCTGTTATGAACAAATCCTCGGTGGACCTGGGGGCTGTCCCTGGTGTTACCATGACCCTGGGACGTAGCTAGGCTGCGTCCCTGGTGCCACAGTTGTGGGAGGCAGGTTCCCAGTGGGCGCAGCTCCGGGGCCATGGCCCCGGGACATGGGTGGCCCATGGGTGACCCTGGTGCCCCTGGGGGCCGCTGGTCTCAAGGTTGGGCGAGGGGAGTACTGGATATGGTCCCGCAAAATACGGCAGGGAAGCACTGGCATCCCGGGCACACTGGGGATGAGCGGCTGCCCTGCCCGTAGTAGAAGCTGCCCCGCCCCAGGACAGGGCGGTGTGGGTCCCTGCAGAGCCTGCGGGGAGGGGAGCGCACCCCATCGAGCAGCCAGCCTGCTGGTATGGGGCCCCTGCATTTGAATATTAAAAGAAGTTAGCTACTGGCAAGTGGCCCTGTCCTTGTTGCCTGGCAACCCCTCTTCTTTCAGGAATTACCCTGGCAGCGCAGTGAGGGAAGCACTGGCCAGAGAGGGAGGCATATGCAAATAGAACCGGCCCTCAGCATCTTGGCAACGTTTTTGGGAAAGAAACACCTCCAAAAAAAACAAAACTGGACACACACCAGACAATGCCTTGGCTGAAGAAGAAGTAGACGCACCCCCTGATCCTCATTTGAAGACTCACCATGACCTATAAAGACCCGGACTGGTACGGCAATGGAAAAGGAAGGCTGACCAGATCCGAGCGCCTCTGTGTGTTTTTCTCAGGGCAAGGACTCAGCACCTGCATCTCCATTTCAGGGACAGTCTTGCGGATGTGCTGGTTCCTCCAGGTTGCTATGACAGCATGGGCAAACCTTGTCAGCCTTCCCCCATCCAGGTGGTCTCTTTAGATAAAGAACTGACTATTAATGAAGGCATAAGCCCTGTTCTTTTCATTCCTATTGGCAAAGAGGTACTGGTATGGGTGATTTGCTATCAGGGAAAGTCAGAAACCACCACACCAGGATTTCTTGGGACTGGTGCAAATGCAAGAGAGATCCCTAGAAGCCTACAGCTGATCCCTAGAGACCAAAAAGATAGCAGGAGAATTTCAGTTCAACCAACTCAAAACCTGTTCACAATGAAGAGGGAGAAGATAAGGAATGGGTGAACTTCTGATCCACAAAGAAAGCTTACTGTGTGAAGCATGCAGCTAAGATGAGAACAAAAGAAAAAGTGTTATATAGATTAGAAGAGAAGTGTGAGATCAGTTTAAAAAAAGGTGAGAACTGGCCAACTGTGAGGTTTAGCAGATAGCATCAGGATGGAGAGAGATTGTTCTTGGAGATTCTCATTGCTGTATTTTGGATCTGATCTTGCTCCGTTGGTACTGGTGGCCTTCTGAGGAAACACTGTTTTAGAAATCTGTAAAGAATCACAGAATCAAAGTATATCATAAGATGAAAGGGACACATATGAATACATGGAGTCCAACTCTCTGAAGGTTAAGAATTTTCATTCTTAGTAAGAAGCAGTGTGTGCTGTATTTGTGGAATGTGTGCAACAATTCTTGTGTGTGGTATTGAGCAGTGTATGGGAGTGAAGAAGATGGTTTTGTGACTTCACATCTCCTCCAGTCCTCAGTGTAAACAAACAGCTGCAGTAATCAGCTGGTATCACACGAGTAACAAGTCCTGCCTAGGACTGAAAAAGCTTGTGCTAAGACTAAGACCACTCTAGGTCAGGAGGTGGAACATCTGAAAGGACAGTTGCAATATTCTCTGATTTCAGTGCCTTGAAAGAGTATGGAAGTGTGTTGGCTCCATATTACAGTGCCCTGGTCATCCAGCAAGAATTAATGTGAGCAAATTAATTTGGAAGTCTGCAGAGACCGAGACAATATGAGAGTGAGTGTATGCATGCTTACACTTGCAAGTACAAGTACATATTATTGGTATAGCTTTTATTACATGGCTTTTTGCAAATATTAAAATGAATGCTATATGTATAATGTTGGAAAAATTTGCTGTATTATTATGGTTTCTTTTATTTCTGCTATTAACAGAACTTAGAAATAGTAGTGTGATAAATATATATATTTGTTGGGCTATAGCATGGTATTCAAATGCAGACTGCTTTTGCTCATATAGCTCAGAGAATGGTAGAGATAATCGGAAAATTCCTCACATATGGGAAGTTACCCCATAACCTCTGTGGGTCCAGCCCTGGTCAGAGTTGGCTGAAAAATAATTAGCAAGATGGCATGGTTGAGTGTGTCTTGAAAAATCAAAAAGGTTTAATAAAATAGCAAAAATAATACAAAGCAAAGATCAAAGCTGAAAACAGTGTAGGGACAGGTCCCACACCTGGCACAACACCTCAAGAATGTGAGAATAAAATAACAAAAATAATACAAAGCAAAGATCAAAGTTGAAAATAGTGTAGGGACAGGTCCCACACCTGGCACAACACCTCAAGAATGTGAGGAGTCCCTTTGTTCTGTTCCTTTTTCTACTTAATGATTGAGGATGGATCTATTGGAAACCTGCCAATAGAAAGGGATACAGGTTTTGACAAACAGTGACAAAGTCCAGCATGTGCTCCTCTCCTGGCACTGAGCGAATTACAAAGAGAAAAACATAGGACTGTCCAGTTAAACTTCCTAAAATGTCAAGAAGTAAACCAAAACCCTTTTCTTATGCAGAAATTCTGACTTGGGAGTGGGGGGTGCATTACTACACTCACATTCTTGGATTATCCTCTCTGGATGAAGATGGCAGTGACCAGAGCCCCAGGGGAGGAATTTATTTACCCTCTGTTATCATGGTGTGTTGGGAGGACAGGATGGAGCCACAAGAAGAAATAAAAATGTTGATTTGATCTACAGGATGGAATGGGGGCGCGTGGGGAGGGGGGTTGAAACCAAGTAAAAGAACATCTAAACTCAAAGGAATGTTTGAATGATGCATGACCGTCTATGAGTATGTAACAGGTTGGTGCATTTAAGGAGTGCTTCTTAGTGGATATGCTCTTGGCTGAATGCCAAGCACCCAGCCGTAATTTTAACCCTTTTAGTTTTATGTTTCTTATTGTCTTTTTGTTAAACCTTTTAAATTTTACCAGGAAAGAGAACCTCGTTTTTCACAAAGTAGTGTTAGTGAATAAAATGCCAGAGGGCCTCTTTACCTTGTATCAAGGTATAATAAATATTAACAATTGGAACTGTTGCCATCAGTTAATGTACTTAAAAGGCACTGTGCAACAAGTATGATAACTTTGCTGAATTTATATATTCATTAATCCCTGTCAGCAACAAGGAAGATATTTTTTGACATGAACTGGATATCTTCAAAGATTTAACTAATAGGAGAAAGACAATATTTGAAACTATGAGAGAAATGTATGTCCTTAATAACAAGGTCTTTTTTTTCAAATACAGAAATAGGTTAGGAAAAAAAACTAGTTGACCCAATTTAATCACAGGGTGATGGAGTAAGAAACATAATGCATACGTAAACTGAAATGCTGTTCTAGACTCTTTCAGAGTCTTGTTTCCAGTAGAGATAAAACAGATTGGTGCTGGTGCTGTACTACTTCTTTTCACAGGAGTAAGAATAAAAAGCACTAAATAAAACTTAATTAGGTATTGAGAAGGGTGTCAAAGATACTAAAGAAAATGAAGAAGCTGTACTACACAGACACAATTTAATTTTTTTCATCTGGCCACATGATGTCTGCATAGAAAACTACTTTTCTTTATATGAAAAGGAGCCCAACATACAGGGAAGGAAGGGTATAGGCCACAAACATGTTCAGGGACAGAAAAACAAATTGTTGAGTTCTCAGGTAAAATTTGATTGGTGGAAAGGAACTGGATGAGTCAAGAGGGGCTGGTGCTCTGCACTTTAGAATGCTTTTACCTGACCACTACCTCATTAAACAGCCTGGAGTGCAAATGGGCTACAGAAAACACTGGGGTGTCGCAGTTGGACACGAAATAAAGATGCTTGACTCCAGTCCGAAGGCAGAAGAGAATCAGAAGCCTTTATTTGCAATTCATTCAGCCTTTTTATAACATGCTGCACTAAAAGGCACGTTATTGGTCCATAGGATTGACACCTCTCTCCATTGGTTAAGTAACAGAAAGAGCAAAACAACACCTGGGAGAGAGATTGTTATGGGAAAAAAGTATTGTTTATACAACATTGTTTTGAAACAAGGCAAGCTGTTGAAGTTTCCCTTGGGAAGCGCCAGCAATTCTCAGGCTCAGAAATACTGGACTCACACTGGGGTTTGTTGGCTTCCACAGACCAGCCAAAGCCACAGCCAAAGCAGCAACCCCGGATGAGGGAGCTGGGCCCTGCCCTGCCCAAGGAGAACAAGTGACCCTCGGGTTGGGTTTGGGTTGCCCTGTATTCGGCGGCCCCCGGCAGAGAGGGCAGCTGGCCCCGGGCTGGTGACGCCGCCCACTCACTCTCAGTGGGTCCCACCGTGATCCTGGGAATGGAAGATGCCGTGTGCAGGCGGGAGCTCCAAGCTTCAGCAGCCCTGCCCTTGCTCCGAGCCCCGGCGGGGACGTGACCTGGGTGTCCCTTTGCGGGCGGTGGGTGGGGCTGGCAGTGTTCCCGCCCTTGCTTTGTGTAGCCCCCTACACTTTGCAGGCGCGGCAGGACCGGGAATCCCGGACTCCTGAGACAGCCTCGCCTCCTCGTCCGAGCGGGGCGCATGATGACGGCAGCCGCAGAAGCGGAGGTGAGCAGCGATGGCAGCAGCAGCAAAGACACCTCCAGTACAGGTGAAGAGGAGAGAATGAGACGTCTCTTCCAAGCCTGCGACAGCGAAGGGGATGGCTTCACCACCAGGCAGCGACAGCGGGAGGGGCTCTTTGCTGGTACGCAGCCGTCCCGTCCTCGCCTCGCGTTCCCCGGCCCTCAACTTGTGGGCGAGTTGGAACAGTGTTGGGAGCTCTGCGGCTCCCGCCCCGCTGCCCGCTGGCACCGGAGCAGGGGCTCTAGCGAGGCTTCAGCACTGAGAGCTTCCCGGGACAGCGGACGAGCCCTGCTCACAGCACTTCCACATCCGCCGGGGCTGAAAGGTGACGCCTCCGATCCTGGATTTTATCACCTCGTGCTCCGGGCAGGTGGTTTTTGCAAGTAAACACACATAAAGCCGGTCGTGGCTAATCTAGGAGAAAACTCGTACTGTTCTCCTGGATCCTATGATTTTATTTTGTCAGTATGTTTTAGTATTCTTGTTACGCAGTTTTATTTAAATTCCTCTGCTGGTCCTCAGAGAGTTTGAGGAGCGTCACCCAGGCTGATTTTGGTGGGGAAGGGTAAACTTGTACATTTGCAGTAGATAGCTGAAATAAGCCACAGTGGAATGTTTATGTTTATGTGTCTGGAAGCACTTGGCAGTGTGTTTTGGTCAGGAGTTGGTTTTGTGGCAATGGTATTTCTGAGCTCTCATGCCGTAATTTGAAAACTACTGAACTTCAAAAGGCAGGATTTGCCAGAGGTTGTGGAAACTTGCATTTTCAGAATGAAACTTATTGCAATTAGTAAGTGCCTCTAGAGATCTGTGACAGTGAGGGAATTCATTAAGTCTGCCATTTAACCTGTGTTAAAAGTGACCTTATAATTTTGGCTTTTGTGTTTGTATATTAGTGTTTGTATGTAGTTATTGATTGTAAGTATAGCACACTTTATAATCCCTTTTAGCTGCTTGCTAATATAACTTAATTTCTCATTTTAAGTATGCACCGTATAGCTCATGGAAATAGTAGTGTATTGACTATATTACGTTGACGTATACACCTTATAGATTATAGAACTAATAATGTGTTGAATATATTGTACTGTAGTGAAACATGAGATTGGAAACTAGAGGATATTAATAATAGAAATTTGAAGATATTTATTAGGAATAGGCATTCAGATGGTGTGTATTGCTTAATACTTGCTGCTCTTTGTACTGTATTAGTTGCCTAAGGAGGGAAGAGACAGGACTATGTGCGAGAACAATAAGGAAGGATGCAAGGATGTCTCACAAGAGGAAGGATGTTTACCAAAACAGGAGACAAGAATACAAGACTACCAGAGACACTGAGATAATGTGGCTGCTCAGGCCCCCAGGACCAGATAAGACTGGTCTGGTAGCTTGGACTATGACCGGAGGATCAGTGAGCATGCGCAAGGCAGTGGGGTCAGAAGTTCATCTCAAGAAGAAGACTATTTTTCTTCATCCCTGAAGACCCCAAGACGACCACCAGAGACAACTACACAGACGCAAAGGACTGATAAGATGATTAGCATGCAAAGCAGAGAGGGGGGAGCCAAAGGATGAATATGCATAGGTGTATTGCAAAACTTGATGCATATGTAACATTCTAGAGAATAAAAGAAAACATGGGTGAGTGAGGGGCTGTGGATGCCTTTGGGAGCTATCCCACATCATGCATGGGACTGAATAAATTACATACCTACTTTCATACTCTGTCTCTGAGTTTTAGAGTTTTTTCCGTGTGTCAGTAAAGGCCTTAGTAAAATATAAAATATTAAATAATATATTAATATAAAGTATTAAAATACTTCTGTGAAGCTGAGAGAACAGTATAAAGTAATTAGGTTGTTTCCCTCATCTGCTGACTGACCTCTCCAAGTGATAAGGATGACACAAACCAGAATACCAGAGGAGAATTAGAGAAGAATTTGTTAACTATTCATTTTCTGGGAAATGTAAAACAAGAAGAAGCCACAAGAAGAAATAAAGTATTTTTAACCTGATCTGCAGGTAAATCAGCTAGAGTGGAAAACTAAAACAAAGAAAAGTTTCTACAACTTGAAAAGCTTCTAAAAATGTTTGAATAATGTATGAAACTTATGAATATTTATGTACCTTAATAAAGTAAGAGTATATAGATAACACTGTCTAATGTACTGGTGTGTTTGTTGGCTGATAGCCAGGAACACCCCAGCGCTGGACATTGTCCTTTTTTATTCCCTGATTAAACTTTTGAAAAATATTCTGAAATTGAATTTTTTGTTTTTCACACCATAACCTACAAATATGACCCCACAGAAAGGCTAAGTAAACTTCAATCCTGATTGCCATCTCTTTGGAGCCAGAAAGTTGCTGAAAATCTGTAATAACTGGCAGTCACTTTAAAAATAAAGTTCAAGGGTTGTGGTATTTCTTATCTAAACAGCTCCCTCAACACGCTTCC